>JANSTU010011046.1:0-15542 GCA_027564075.1 Bolitophila hybrida | reverse complement strand
TCTATTTGAAATTGGTCAGCAAAATTTCGAAAAATCTATTCACTCCCGCCCGACCCCCCCCCCCCCCAAAGTCAAATGAACTGCTTCCATTCTCCGTCACGAGAAAGTTAGGCAATGCACAGATGGCTAGCACAATTGTGGCGACACTCTCCGGATTAGGCAATCGAAATCGTGCAGCGCAAATTCCGAAAACATTTTCAATGATCCGCTGAGCTAGTTACAGATTCTATTCGATTAGGGTTTGAGTAAACTCACCGAGAAAAAACTCCTCCGTCTGAATATCGATCGTATGCACCTAAGAAAACCAAAGAAGCCGTTCCGATTACGAAGATGTTTTTATTTTATTTAAATTTTAAATAAAACTTTAAATACGCCAAAATTTGAAATTGGAAAATATTGTCGAGGACGACAAATTATGTCAACTTCGTCAAATTTAGTCTGTTTTGCGATATAAATTTAGCAAACTAGATAGAATTTGAAGAATCATATTTAACTAACGTGAATTCGTTTGCGTAATCTCATCAAATAAAAAAAAGCACAGAAAATCTATTCGAACAGTTAAAAAGCTTTTGTTTGCACTTCAAAGTTAATACAGAACATACAGGCGCTGCTCTAAACTTTTGTTAATAATAATACTACTTTTCTGCTTTTATATGTTAACCTTACAAATGTTGTTGGAATGACAGAAATGCAACATATATACATTTGACGAAAGCTCCGAAGCTATTACGTGAAATATAGGCAAATAAAAACCATAGTAGTTTTCGAGATTAAATTAATCTGATTATTATTGTTTTTAAAATGGAAGGGCCTGACACCAGGGTCAAGCAATATTGGTACGAATATTTTAGTGAATCATTTTATTCGATTGTTTGTGTTTCTGTTTAGTTTTATATAAAACAAGTCCAGAGTAAATAAAATATATTATATGTATTACATAAATAGTATTCTGTGTGTCTGTGTGTGTGCACGAAATTCGTAAATTATATACATATTTTTTAGTTCCGCGTAAACAAAATTAACATTATTTGCGGTGCTATACCTGTACAGTGTACAATTATACACATTCACGTAAGAATCCAAGAAAAAAAACATCGGCAGAAGCGCGCATGCAAGTAAGGTGAACAAGAACTGTTTGTATTTTATAGTCTTAATTAGATTTTAGTCGTACTGAGTACACGATGAAGTTTGTTATTTTGTTATTATGTCTGATTGCTCATTTTGTGATCATGGTGGACAAGGAACGAATCGTGTTGGCCATCAGGATGCCTCTAGAGTCAGTTAAATGGAAATAGGTAAACATAATTAATTATTTTATAGTATATTCAATTCATTTAATGACCTTTGGGGGAAATGTTTATTCAGTCAACAGATGAAGGACACTCGTACGAGGATGGATCTATATAGTTGGACAACGTTGCGTCACCTTGTAAATAAGTTCTTAGTTTACACGGTGGTGATTAACGTCTTGTTAAATGTTGTGCAATTTATATAATCACATTTGAAAATTATGTATTTATTTCTATACAGAATATAAGTAATTAAATGTTAAAGAACTAGTTTTTGATATAACCGAGCTCACGTTCCAGGTATAATGACAATGTTATACACGTGTGTCAGCTGTTTTATAGAAATTGTTATGGTCTCTATTGATTATGTGATCAAACATTATAAGACTATTAAGTAGAAACAATTTCCGAAATGATTGGCCGTGGATTATGACCAATTTGTAAACACGCATCGCGGAAATTTAAAAAATAACTGTATAAAATAGAAGAATCGTCTTCTACGAGTATACACTATAGAAGTGCCCTCTTCGAAAAAATGTGTGTTAAAATTATGTTCCTGATTTTTTGTGCTTTTGGCCTGGCTCTAATCGCAGGATCATCACAAGGCTACGAGACAAAATACGACAACATAGATCTGGACGAAATTCTACACAATGATCGACTGCTTTACAACTATGTGAACTGTTTGAAAGGGGACGGCTCATGTACGCCCGATGGTCAGGAACTAAAAAGTATTCATTTCTATATAAAGTTTTAAAGATACTTTAACAATTATATGTTCAATACATAGATTCCATACCGGATGCCATTCAAACGGACTGCTCAAAATGCACGGAAAAACAAAAACTTGGCTCGGAGAAGGTTTACCATTATCTCATCGATAACAAACCAGATGAATGGGAAGAGTTGGCTGCATTGTACGACAAAGACGGTGAATACAAGCGCAAATATTTGGCCGCCAAGAGTGCGGTGACACCAAAAGAAGATTAATAGCAAAAAGAGGTGATTTGTTCGTTCGTACGAGACAGTTTTCAAATATATGCCAGACACATAACTCAATAGAATTTAGATGGTAAACACAAACGTGAGCGCACGTACACGATTTGTAACAGTGGTAGAAATATATATTTTTATTTAACAAATTAGGTTTTTTTATATTTACAATAACATTTTTTTTAACAAAAGAAGTAATAATGGTAACTAATCTCAAAATGATCTAAACATTTGTTTTGTTTGTTGTTTTGGATATACAATTGTTGGGAAAATTAAGCCTTAACAGTAGCAAGTTGATCTTGGTACTTCTTGTTGTAAATACCCTCTGGATCGTATTTGTCAGAAAGTGCCTTCCATTCGGCTGCGCGGTTCTTGATCAGATACTTGATGACCTTGTCGGTGCCTTCCTTTTGTTTCTCGCTGCACCTGGAGCATTCGGTTTTGAGGGCATCCTGGAGGTTAGCCTTCAATTCAGTGCCGTCGGGAGTGCAACGACCAGTGTCCAACAGACAATTGTAGTAGTTCTTGAAGAGACGGTCAGACTTGAGAATTTCGTCCAAATCGATTCCGTCGTATTTGGTGGTGTACTTCTTGTCGTCCGGTCGTGCAGCAACGGCTACGACCAGCGCGAACAGGGCAACGATAAGGAATTTCATGTTGATCTGTAACAGAAATAATAGTTTTAATTATATTTTTTTTGATAAGTTGTATTTTTTAAGTTAGAAAGAGTCGTGGTAATTTTTTTTATCAGATTTAAAATATAAAAAAGCATAAATAATATCATTTAAAATGATTTAGAGGATGAAAAATGTGTAATTTTTGGTTGCTGCTTGACGTATTTTATTATACATTACTCGAGCACGGCACACCGAACAAGCAGTACGGGCACAAGCAGAATGTCGGGCGCATACAAACGTCGGTCGCGCATACCACATGCTATTTGCGCCGTTCTCTTGTGTTCTTAGTTTTTACGGAATAAAATGGATAATATGCTCAAAATGTAATAATATTTTGTTATTCAATTGCTCACTTGGTCGGTAAAAGATTTTCCTAAATCAACAAGATTGAATCATGATCTTTTCACTCGTTAACATCATATATTTAACAAATAATAATTATTTTGGATCAATTCTCATAGATTTCACTAAGATATGAGCAGCAACATCACCATCATCAGCGTTGTCTCCAGAACAATCGTGCGGTTTCCGTTTGTGTTTCTCGTAACTGTCCATCAATTCGTTTATCATTACATTATTTTGAGAAACGTTGGCAGTACGCAGTGATGTTGTAAAAATCGTCACCAATCTGAGCTTATCATTGAGATAAAAATCGAAGTTGACGTTCACGACAATATTATTAATCTTGAAATCTTTTCTTGTATCTTGTTCCGGTTTTGCTTTTTGCTAGTTTTTATGCTGTCCACCATCCATGGTGGTCCTGTCGGCAGGAGCTCAAGGGGTATACCACGGGTTGTACAATTGGCCGAATTAATATATGTTAGCTTTTCTTGACCTCTGTTAGCCTCTAAAATAATAGAAACCGATAAGGACATCATCGACATAGAAGTACAACTTGACATCGGTGTGCCTCGATATCATCTAACTTTTGAAGAAACTTTATACCACCCGTAAAGTTCAGTCAATAACGATCTGACGATATATATTTTCCTTTATTCACCATTTCAATCGCCGTTAAGTCATCATGCAATCGAAGCCTAACGTACATTTGTTCAGTTAGTGACTTGTCGTGTTTGATCATCAAAAATTACTCTCAACTTCGTAGGCTGTGTTTAATGATCACAGAAAAAGCTCTCTCAGTTTTTCTCAAAAAAAAATGTATTGGTATCGATACACATAATTGATATATCGGCAAAGTTAAGGTAACGAAAAAATTTAGAAAGTTTGAAAAAACGTTTTGGTGCTGAAGGATTAAAATCTCGTTCGCAGTATCGCATCTCAAAACTTTATCGTCCGTGCAGACTGAATTGGTAAAGCTAGGAAGGATCAATTAAGAAGTGTTTAGATTAATCGGTTATAATAATTAAATAATTAAATAAATATAAAAATATTATTATTTCTTGAATCACAAATATAAATCCTTTGCGACCTAAATGGATGACCCCGGTGTGATTTTTAAGAAATCTGTTGATACCAACAAATCAACATGTATAATCCGGAACCTATACCACATCCAGAAACAGTACCTGAAATATCAAAAGTTTCAGTGAAGATTCCGCCTTTCTGGAAGTCGAATCCATGGTTCTCAAAATACAAAATACCATACGATCGTCGCAAATATTGAATCATTAATATTGGCAGAAGTCAGCGACATCATTTTAAGCCCTGCAGAATTCCAAACGTATGTGATTTTAAACGAACATATGATTCAACTGTATGCCGATTCGGAACAGACACGTCTACGCTAATTTTTACAGAACATCGAACTAGAACTAGATGATAAGAATCCATCCCAACTTTTTTGTGAAATGCGTGAACGTGCTTGCCATCACAAACAAAGGCTATTTATTATTACAACTCATGACGGTGACGCGGTGCAAACATTGCTGATAAAATAAGCAAAAAGACAAAAAACTCTTTTGTAGCTTCGGTCAATCCACATCAACAAGATGATCCGGTTAAATGATTAGAACAACAAGTAATAGAGTCATCAAGACAGATTGCCAGTATGCAAACCGGAAAACATTTCTATTCGGAACAAAATACTTCAAAATATCGTGGTCTATCCAATTCTCCAGCATCTAGATTAATTATGTTATTACCATAGAAAATTTGGTGTAGCTGCAAACAAATGTAATGCACCGTGTTCATTTCTGGTTTCGGAAAAGTCGCTAAATACGGAAAATACGATTGGACTCTCTTATCATTCATCACTGATCGATTTTTCAAAATATAATTTCTTATTGATACTGTTAGCGATCAAAACTTATGGTCAGACATTTCTTAGCATTGACTTGGAACTTCGCAGAAGTTTTAAGTGGATTTTTATAGATATTATTGGTTCTCTGATTAATTAAAACATTTCGCTTTGCTAGTTGATATTTGCCACATCAATGCAATCCGTTAGTAAGCTTTCAGCTGAACCCTCATTCTCTTTATCAACCATAAACGAGCAAAGTGAATTTCATGATTAATAAATCATCCGAATTCAAGGATACTACAAAATCCAGCTGTCGGGCTTTTATTTGTAAACATGACGTTGTCCGTCACATGTTAGTAAAAGGACCTGTTTCTAAGTAAGCCCACTTCCTCTAGTTTCCAAAAAGAATGGCGAATGACGTTTTTGTGATGACAAATATCAGTTACCGCACATTCAGGATTTTACACAAAACCTGTCAGGATCAACAATATTCTCAAAAATTCAACTGAAATGCGCTTATCACCAGATTCCTGAAAATCCTGACAACAACAACTGCTATAACAACTCCGTTTATGTTAATTGAACTTTCCGTTATGATATTTGGTCCTTGTAACGCAACTCAAACATTCCAGTGATTCATGCACCAGGTTCTGATGAATATTCCGTTTGCTTTTGTCTATTTAGATGACGATTGCATTGCATCCAAGTACCAGGAAGACCATCGCCAACACATTCGACAAGTTTTCGAGCGGTATCGGGACAATATGGCCTTGTAATAAACATGTCAATACGCAAGTTTGGAAAGAATGAGGTTTAAGGTTTAACCCCGCCAGCTACGACATTTGGACTATATTGCACAGTTCACTACAGACATCCGGCATATATCAGGTAATAAAAACATCTCTCGAGTCAGCACAATATCAGTACCAAGCCAAATCCATTATGAAGCCCTGGCCAAGGAACATACTAATGATGAAGAACTACTGCAAATACTTTCATCCGATTCATCTCTAAGTCTTAAACTTTGTTTCACACATCAACAAAAAACGTACGATCATTTATTAAGAAATCTTTTCGACGTATTAACTTCAATACTGTACACAACTTATCGTATCCCGGTATCAAAGCAACAAGAACGTATTTGGTGAAACGTTTTGTTTGCCAAATATAAATGCAGATTGCAACAAACGGACCGGACAGAAACATTTCTTGTCCTAGACGAACGTTTCGCTCACATAAACGTTGACATTGTCAGAGCTTTACCATCATCAAAACTGATTGGCGCCAAGCATATTCGAACAACTCCATATCATTCGAGTTATAATGGTTTAATTCAGCATTGGCATCGAGCTCTAAAAACTGTTATCAAGTGCCATACCAGAAAAATTGGATCGAAGTCTTACCTACTGTGCTACTTGCAAATAAGATATTCAAGCAACCGCTTCGGAATTAATTAACGGTACCACCCTTCGAATGCTTGGTGTTTTTTTAAGTGACAGCAATAGTAAGAAGATTGAGATATTCGAGCTTGATTGGAAAATGATTATAACTAACATATTCTTATGTGCTCGTTCTGAGTAATAAGAGTGAATGTGTAAATGTATATTTGTACCACTGTTTAATAGTCAAATCGTGGTACTTTTTTGCTTCACTGGTTAAAGAGATATTTGCTACTTTTTTACCATAATCAATTAATTCATAAATGGCACGAACCAGATAATTATTCGTTTTCGTTTTATCACGGTGATACTTTATAGAATCGGATAACTCATATAAAGACACAAAAAGTTATCTTTATCTCTTGTTTGCACATTATCTTGTGCGTTAGAGAACCGCGTCCAGTTTCACTACTGAGCATTCAAATGCGTTTATATTATAATATAAAATGTGGTAAAAATGGACTTAGTATGATAAAGTAGCGGTGATAACTACAATTGATTATGTTATCTCAAAAAACATTCAATTTTCTTAAAATAAATATAGGATTCGTTTATTTCAGAGTATTTTTTTGTGTGTTTTGTAAACGTAACAATATAAAAAAATGTGTTTAAATAAATGTTAAAATTGCCACAGCGGCTCTCCTCCTCACTCTTCTAAAAATTTTCACGGGTCTAAATAGCACGTCCCTGTTCCCTGAACTGTTTGATGTACACATTCTCGGGATCGTATTTCTGCTGCAATTTGGTCCATTGTTCGGCTCTGTTATCGATCAGATAACGAATAACACGATCGGTAGCGCTCCTTTGTTTTTCACTGCATTTCGAGCAGTTTGTACGCAATGCATCGGGCAATAAACGTTTGAGTTCACTGCCATCTGGTGTACACTTGCCCTTGTCCATCAGACACTTGAAATAGTTGTTGAACAAACGATCGGACCTGAGTACTTCGTCGACATCAACACCATCGTATTTTGTGGTGTAGGCGGTGTCCGGACGTGCGGCGACAACGGCAACCAATGCGCAAAGGGCTACAATTGTTAGTTTCATCTGCAAAATGGAAATTCAGCGTGTCGCAGAGGTTATAAAAAATATTTGTCAAATTATGTTCAATAATAGAAACACTGAGAGAGAGACGACTTGTGGTGTTCACACGTAATCTGTGACTTTGCACTTTTCGATTATATAAACTTGTTTACATAAAATATAAGATATATAACACTCTCGTGCGCACTCAAATGCATGCATGCGTGTGTGTGTGTGTATACTATATATATCAACACATCAATTATGTATTACACAACTTTCGATTTCATTTTTACTCGCGCCGCAATCGGTGTGACCATGTGTGTGAGTACTTAAGAAAATGTATGTCGATATATATAAATAATATGTACAAATGCGAATGCAACAACTGTATTACTGTTTAAATGTGTATATGCAGATTGCAGACACATAATATATATATTGTACAGAAAATATGACTTCACAAAAGATTACGGTGTTTGCGTGTCACTATGGTAAATTTGATCTTGAACATATTATATTATATATTGAAGCGGAAATCACATGTATTTTTAATAATCATTTAATTGCATCGCAGCCTTGAACTAATGAATTTCGCTAGCCGGTTCGTTGATGTGCATTGCTGCAATTACTACATAAATACGTTCAATTTTCTTTTTTTTATAATAAGTTATCAATTAAATGTTCTCTACGAATTAACGTTAATTTGAATAAATTATAATTTATATATCGTGCGCTCATTATTGTTTATTACAACTCGGTCAATAATCTCGGAAATGTCCTAACCATTTTTTTTTTCAATTATATTATATTGACCCTGAAATGATAAGCCGGTCCAAGCGCACGTTGAACAAAACTAAAAAACACACGAAAAAAACAGTATTTGCAAATTAGAAATTTGAATTATTGATGAGCATGCAAATTAACATCAAACAGAGAGGAATAAACAGAAAAAAAGTATGGCTGACCTAGAATTGTATTTGTTGACGAAATGGCCTCGATGTATTAATATATAAGATAACACACACAAATTTATTTAATTTCCAGATAACAAATGAGAATAAATCGAAGACAAAAAAAAACTGGAAAGCGGTTTCACGGTTTGAATCTTTTGTTTTATCGAATGAGCCACATAGTAAATAACACAAATGATGCACTTTTAATCGTATAATTTAGAAAACGCGTCGTATCACAAGAAAAATCAGTTGAAAACTGATGGTTTTCAAGGAAAAACATAAATTTTGCCTGGTCATATTCGGATGAACACATATAATTATTTCTATTAAGTAAACACACAAGCACAAAGTCGCATAGACGTGATTTTCGTGTATCAAAACACAATACACAATTTTTCTCTCTCTCTGTATTTCTATCTCTTTGCCGCCCGTTCTCGATCAGACCAACAGCTGGCGTGTACTTACCGTGCTATATTTCGGTTGTTATCCCAGATTGTCTTGAAGTGAACTGATGGCCAAAAACTTGCGCGACACAGCTTTTATACACCGAACACACCGATAAACATTTGTACTGTGACGCGCTCTCGCTGACACTCGCACGTTCGGGCGCGGGCATGTATACCGTCAAACTTTTGTTTGGCCACGCCACACAACGCAAACAACATGCGACGCGAACACAAGAACTGAGCTCGTATACACAAGCGCACAAACACACACACACACACACACCTAAAAAACCGAGGTAAAACGCATACGTGTTGCTGATACACACAACAGATTAAAAAGACACACTATAAATGTAGAACATCTCTCGTCTTTATATTGTTTTTTGGAAAATAAAAATAGTTCTAAATCTAATAAACAAATAGATCGATTTTCTTACCCAGTTGAAATAATTAATTGTTCTGCTGTATGTAATGCAAGTTTGCCTAACACAAATGTAATGTTTTGCATCCAACACTGGTTTAGCTTTATATAGTGAATCGTAGATTTTTTAAATAATTGTTGCATTAATTAGTATTCAATAACACTTTGAGATTTATAATAAATGTGAATGCGTACAATTTATATATATATATATATGTACATTGTACTTGTTAGAATTGAAGCCGAGGTAGATCCCAAGAAAATTCATATTATATTATAATTAATGCTAATTAAAATGTGTAAATATGCTAAAGTGGCGCTGTATGTTGTAGTGTATTGTAGGTGAGCCGTTTGTTTGTCGATTGCTGCAATTGCATTAATATGTCGATTGTTGTTGTTGGTTTTGGTTAAACTGCCCGGTGTGTTGCCAATAATGCTACAAAGATATCGCTATTTTTTAAAAAATAATATAAATCCATTTTTTATATTATACCAACGAATAATGCAGTCTAAAGATAATAAGAAAAACTAAATTAATAAAAAAAAAAACAATTGAAATTATTAAAAACAAAAATATACTCCAAACAAAAATATTAAATTTAAATAGAATAGTTTTATTTAAATAAAAAAAAATTAAAAAATATTTTAAATGGTAGATATACTCGATATACTCGATCTAGTTTCTGTTCTTTAAAATTATTTTAATTGTTATTTGCTTCAATTTTATTTTATATAATCCGAAAATATAATAAAATTGAAGCAAATAACAATTAAAATAATTTGATAAAACCAGAAACTTGATCGAGTATATAATAAATAACATTAAATAATTAATTTAAATAGATAAAAAATAGATAAAAATTAAAACATACTTGATTCTATCAAATAATTTCCTCGTTTATATGAAATTAAAAAAAATATGGAAATATTTATATAAGGTTAATAAGGTAACATATTAGAAAGAAATTTAAATTGAAATAGTTCGTCGTCTATGACTCTTTTGTTTAAACCGATTAAAAATAACATAAATTGTCTTTCAAAATAAGCGCAAATAAGCTGAATAACAGAAAAGCTATGGACAAATAAACACAAAAACTACTTCATTTTTCGAATTTTAAACAAAAGAGTCATAAAACGACGAACCGACTCTCGATTAATTAATATTCAATTCAAGAAGAAAATACATAACAACACAAAAATAATTTAAATACTTTTTTTAAAAGGATTATACTAGAAACTGAATTTTGAATAATAAATGTTAATAGAATAATTTAATTTAAATAGAAAAAACATCAAATATAAATTTGTCTATCAAATTGTTTTTACAAATTTAAATTAAAACAAATAAAATATTTTTACTAAAATGGTTACGATAGAAATTAGGTTCTCTCTACATAAAGAATGTTAAATTCAAAAAGTTCGTCGTGCCTCTTTTGTTTAAACCGATGAAAAAATATATAAAATGGGTAGTCCAAATCAATATAAGGAACATATTCAATAACAGAAAAAAAACTGTAGGCAATAAAATACTCGATGGTTTTTTTATTAGATAACCGAAACAATAATGGATCTGAACGAAAAAAATATTCGAAATGTTCACATTTTTTCGTATACGTTTTTGAGACTAAATTCTCTAAAGTCTCATTAAATGGCTTTTTCTATTTGTATGAAACTTTTTTATATTTGAAATAATAATACAAAAAAAGATTCATACACAAATTTAATAAAGGGGCTATTTGCATAAAAAAAATTGAAATAATAATAATACAAACTTTGAAAGTTATTACGGATTTTGGGACAAAATGTGAACATTTTTTTGTTACAATAAAAATATTGGCTAAAACGCAAAAATCTTTTTAAGGGGATTTAGATTTTTTTTAAACAAAAAAGTAAAACAAAAGGTAATTTTTTTTTTTTTTGTATATTGAATTTTTGCCAAATTATTAAATTTTATTAGTTCGTCGTCTATAACTATTTCGTTTAAAACGATAAAAAAAAATCAAGCAATGGCTAATCAAATGTAATGTAAATGAATAGCATGAAAGCTTTTGGCAACAAAGATACAAATACTTCTTGATTTCCGTATTAAAAAACAAAAGATTCATAAAACGACGAACCAACCATACAAATATTGAAATTTCTTTATTTGAAATAATAATCAAAAAATAAGTTTCATACAAAATTAAAAGCTCTTTAAAAAGGTAGTACGGTAATCTAATACTACAAAATGATCAGGGGCAAAATGTGAACTTTATGTTATATTGCATTTTTGCCAAAATATTCAATTTTAATAGTTCGTCGTCTATGACTCTTTCGTTTAAAACGATACAAAAAGCAAACAATGACTAATCAAGAGAAGAAGCCTTTTTACAACAAAGATACAAATAATTCTTGATTTCCGTATTAAAAAAACAAAAGATTCATAAAACGACGAACCGTGAATACAAATCAAAAGCTAAATCATGTACATTTTTACATGGTTATTTGACATTAATAAAAATTTATAGGTATTTTTCATAAGAATTATAATCGTTTGTCTTAAGCTAGAGCAGAGCACATCTCTGTACAAATGTATTAAATCAGGAGGAAAATATCAAGTAAAACCAAATAAAAAAGTATTCAGATATCATGATATTATTGCGTTTTTTATGAACTAAAATTATTGGACGTATAGCGTATTTTCTATAAAAGCATTTAACCGATTTTATTTAAAAATACAATAAAAACCATTTATTAGCTAAACGAGAAACTAAACAAATATGTTTAAATAGGTCGACGACTATAACATTGAATTTTCGCATTTTAAACAAAAGAACCATAAGACCACGAACCGTTAAATTCAATTCCAATTTAACGATTTATGTCCAAAACGAAAAAACACAATTAAATTTGACAACTAGTAATTACGTAGTTCGTTGTCTACGACTCTATTAGACAAAATTTAAAATTTATCATTAAATGAAATAAATGTAACTTATTTACAGCTGCAAACTATTACAAAAATCCAATTTGTTAAACACAAAAGATTTATAAAACGACGAACTAGCTAAATATCACAATTATTACATAAAATTGCCATTACCATACTCTCTGTAACACATTCACACTGGCCAGTCAAACAAAATTGAATTATCGACTTAATTATTGACTGACTTCTTGCAAAAGCTAGAAACATAATATACATATTAGCTGTAGTCTAAGGTAATAATCTACTAAATATTTATGTAGACAAAAAGACGCATTTGCACACACACAAACACACTCCCATACATAAATAAATTTAAATTGCAAATTTTGTATTTACATATACTCATATACACATTTTTAACGTAGAGATGCTCAAAAAATATAATTCCCAGAATACGATTTACAATTGTACTTTGAACGCACTTGCAAGATTCAAGATCAACACAAAAATAAAAAAAATTATAAATTAATAAAAACAGTAGAACAATGTGTTGTTTTTTTTTTTGTATGTATATGTGTGTTTTTTTTAATTATTGTTCTCGCGCAAGCGCGCACTTCTAGTTAATTGCCTGCTATATAAACGTTAGTATGTGCGCATTCGTGCAATTCGCACGCACACTTTAATCGTGCTTATCGGAAACATAAATGTATGACTCATAATCACATATATGTATAAATGCAATTGTGAGAGCCGAATGGAATATTTTGCCAGACCCGCAATGTGTTGTTATGCAATTTCAGATTTAGGTACTTATTTTACGTGTTAGGTTATTTATGATAATTGTCTCATAGAACTTAAGAGGTGTGTGCGTATAGAAATTGTTTTGTTGTCTCTATTCAGATGTATTGTTTGAAAATAAATACACATTTTATGCCGTATTCTTTTGGTGAGAAGGAAAGCGTGTTTCAAGCTAATTTGCCATGTTAGGTGCTTGAAAAGTACGTTAAAATGTTTCATAATTATTTATTAGTTTAGTGTTTCATTTGAGTTAGCCGATTATATGCGTATAATGGCCTTTATATTTAATCAGAAATAATTTGATTTTGATTTATAAATCGATGTTTTGTGAAAAAATGGTTAATTTTGCTCTTCTGCTAACGTAATTGCCCAAGCTACTAAGTATTTTCAAATAATTAATTAAAAATGGGCAATTAAATTGAACACAGACAAAAGAATGGGTATGTTTAGAGTGACGTGAACAGCAATCACAGAAGAGTTGATATAATTAAACCATTAAGTTCTCAGTCTCAATGTAATGATTTGTCACGCATGACGACTTTGTTGAATTATTTCGTAGATGAAATTCTATAGAACAGACCAGGGTGGTATTTTAGAAGGAAATCATGCGAATACGGCGGGTGGTCAAGCACGCAGATCTGATTTCTCGCTAGAAATTGGCATATAAAAGTGGCATTGTGACAGGTGCGTCGTTGTGCAAAAAGCCTAAATATTCGCCGTCGAACTTCTAGATAGAATAAGAGCCGTTACTATTTGGACAATCGGAAGAAACTTAAATTAAAAACTTTTGAATGGTTTTACGCACTTTTTGGGTTTTCAAACTTGTTTGATTGTATTCACCTTCGACATTTACAAAAACGTTTAAACCAAACGAAAACTAAACTTTTTGTAACGATTAGAACCGTTTTGATACATTTACGACGGATTCAACTTGATATATTTTAATACATAACTGTAAACTGTAAAACTGTTGCCCTGTACCGATGACTAGAGTTTATGATCCTATAGGAATAAAACTTGATATGAACGTTAAAAAGGTCTGTTCGTACATCCTGTAAATTAGTGATGCCCGAAGTTAGGTCTAGATTCACATTTTTTTTTAATAAAACACTAGTAAATTAGTTGCATTAAAAGTTGTATAGAGCACGGTTGTTGGTTCTACATTAGTTAATAGCGGCATCACGTAAACATCACGGCTAAAAATTCAACAAACAAAGATGATGATAATATTTTATTTAAAACATGTGTGAATTATTGTGCAGTATTATATTTCAACCGTAATTACGAAAAAAGCGAACAATCGATGTCTGAAACATAAAATTTGCTTTATCGAATCTTTCGGATAAAAGGAGAATATGTATTATTGTACAAAAAAGCAATTGCAATTGTCGTTTATAGGGGGAAATGTCGTTTGCGGGGAATTGTCGCGTTCGGGGAATTGTTTTTCAGGGAATTGGGTTATCGGGGAATTGGGTTTTCTGGGAATTGTATTTTCGGGGAATTGTCATAGAACCACACGACGGTATCTGTACCACCCATATTAAGTGCAACGTGTGCAAACGTACAAGTGCAATTTTGCCAGAGAATTCTGGAGAAACATAGAGGAGATCCAGAGTTCCCAAATAAAATGTTATGAACAGACGAAAGCACTTTTAAAAAATAAAGTCATATTTTTTAAATGTATCTGGAGTGGAGTGGCATCTTAAACGGAAATAAATGGCCCTTTAGACGACTTGAACCCATTTTGTAGCATCCCCGGTCTCCGGATTTAAATCCTCTTGAATTTTACTATTGGATTTGCATAAAGGAAATGCTTTATACAAACCAATAAGCAATATACGAAAATGAAGACAAAGAACGTGTTTATGATATTTCGTTCAAAATCTTATAAAAACTCATTAGACATAGAAAATGTGCTAGTTTCTGGATATTTAAGAAAAGCTTTGTCCAAAGACCAATTAGATACAACAATACCGAAGCGAGATCAATCTATCGCATTTCATGGTCTAGTAATAATACTTGTAGGGTTAAAAATCGATGGAAGCAAACAGTGTGCTATAAATTTACGAGCGATAGTTGCAATACTTCAAATCTTCTTATTATATAGGTAATAACACATCACTCAATAAGTCCGTAGGATAACTAAGAAAAACACATTTTTTTGGTAAAATTCGATCTTATTCATCAACATACATTCCTTCAAAAGTGATACAATCACTCCAACGCCTAGATTGGAGTGATTGTATCACATTTCGACACCTTTTTTGTAAAACATGTTGTCTTTGGCCTCAAAATAAGATTCAGTTTCAGCGATCCACCTCTTCATTCGAGCCAAATTTCTTTCCGGCGAGCATTTTTTTCAGGTCTGCGAACAGGTAGTAGTCGCTGGGGG
>JANSTU010011035.1:0-15548 GCA_027564075.1 Bolitophila hybrida | reverse complement strand
ATTTTTGTTTTACGTAATAATTTCACTCACCGTTTGATTTTTGAAACACTTTAATTTTTTCTTGTATTTTTGGACCAACCTAATATATATATTCGACTGTGAGCCTCACGTTTTCGGTCTACCTCTGATACTACTTCCTTGCAAGTTCCATTGCAACGCTTGAGCTGCAATGTTGTTTGAACCGCGGCGCAAGGTCTGACCGATCCACTGCCACTTTCTCCGTCGAACTTGCATAGAGACGGGTGCTTGCCTGGTTCGGTTTGAATAAACCCTAGTAAATATATTTTTTTCTAAAATTTCTTTTTAATTTATACATGGCTCCAATTCAAGCCGACCATAGTTTTAATTCTTCGGCCGGCTGGCTAAGGCAATTTAGTAGAAGCGGTCAGCGACCGCCAAATTGGCTAACATTTTCGGCAGCTTACACTAATCCAGAATTTAAAAAAAAACGTTTGTTTCGTTTAAAAGGTTCCAAGGGTCTTAAGAATAAAATACAAAATCATTTATAAGGTGAAATTGTGCCTATATTTCGATCCCTACCGAATCCACCTGCTGCGGCCCTGATCAGGTACGCGCTACAATCTTACCATGTAGGTTGCTTATCCTTGCTTAAATAATAAGCAGAATCACGATTCTCCAAATGTTACAATTTGCCAAATGTTACGATTCGCCGAATAATACGATTAGCCGAAAAATATTGTCCGTTTAACGATTGGCATAAAAAATAATAATTAAATACACCGAATAACGATTGGCAGAATGTGTTTTTAAAAGCCCATCTGTTTTTATATAACGAATTATGACACTCTCCTTCATTGAAATCGCAGAATTTCCTTATGGGATCGGGATTTAAATTAAACTAGTATTTTTAAATTTATAAATATTATTGTATACTAAATATGGTATTACGAATATATTTATTATTATATTAATAATAATAACAATTAAACAAAAAAATACATTTAAATTCGTTAAAAAATTTGATCTATTGAGATTTAAAAGAACGCATATAAAATGAAAATTACTTTCCATCATCAGACAAAAACGAAGTTAAATCATCAGTTTTGTATACGACTCAATTTCGGCCTGTCAAAAGCACACATACAATTTGATATTTTTTAGAAATGCTATCTCGCATTTCAAAAGCCACTCGTCTGTAAATGAAAGTGGCGAAAATACCTGTATGTATATTATCTACATTATACATAAATAATATATATATATCAAACCTATAATATATATAAATATACATAATATATTTAAAAAAAATACAAAGTAAAATAAAAGAAAATGTTGTGAAATCACTTTTTAAATAAAATGAAATTGAAATAGAGTCCTTTTGTGTAGTCAAATACAAAATCGGCAGCTTCGCTTCGTTGGATTCGCTATAAACAATAGGCACTTACAAATTCATATATTATATACATACATAAATATAAATCACCATTAAGTGCAGAATATTGTTTAGTATATGAATTATTCAAGAACATACTCTGGGAACAGGTATACACGCACGCATTTGAACCTGTCGACAGCACACTACATATCTTAATCGTACATTTCCAACGAATAAAATTATTTCGTGTGCACACATTCACGAATACTGAACATATATTATATATTATATTTGTACTTACATATAAATAGGTTTATTGTATATGCGTCGGTATTATTAAAATCCACCCTATACCGGTAGCAAGAAATTGCGTAAATACATATGCATTAGTTAATTTAATATTTAATGTAATTGAAATTTTGTATACTAATTGTGCGTGTGAAACATCCGAAAACGTAATCGAAACAACAGCGAAATTAATGTATTCTGTCATTTCAATTAACGCTACCATTGTTACTTAGTTACGATAGAATTATATACTTAATATGAATCATATCAGAGAATTATATATATAATATAATATATGTAAGATACAGATACATTTATCAAACATATATAATATATAATTATCTAGATTTATGTACATTACAATTCAACGGCGAAACGTGCTGTGTTGTCTGTGGAACCAGTGTCAATCCAATTAATACTTTCAATTACCAAGGAAATACGACGCACACCATAATCCAATCGACATGGAAAAATGTATGCTTTTATTTTCCAGACGAAAATCTTTATATATACTGAACAACAATATTTACAGAGAGCATTTATAAGTAAATACACAAAATAATTTTCCAAGACATTCTTGCGTAGAAAATTGATATAATTATGTGCCGTTGATAAATATTTCTATTCTTAGTCGTAGAGCAATAATATATAAGTTTTATTATTATATAGTATGTATTAATATATAAAAATAGATATGCGAAAAGCATTGACATTATTGTCCATTAAAATCTCACGAATTTTGAAGAGAATGGACTGCTAACAAACAACGTTTTTTTTAAATGTATAATTTGTTTGTGAAATAATAACATCAACTGCATTTAAAACGAGTAGAAAACCAATTAGGTGTATTGTTATTAAATTATCTTTTTTATATATAACATAATCAATAAGAAAATAAGTATCCTTCATTTGTCATTTTTGACTAGATATACAAATTGTACAACAAAGTTTAAACGAGTTTAATTAATTATTATATATTTTTTCAATTGAAAAAGTTACTCAAAAATTTTAAATTTAGTAATAAATAAAAATTAGCAACATTTTTTTGTTTTTTCATATTTTATAATTACACCGAAACTAATCTAATCTAATAATAATGTCCTTAATACATAATATAATAACCGAAATGAGATTTAAGTTTATTCTCTTGATGGCGGCGCCGGCGGTTGCATAACGTTCTGTATTATCAATATTAATTAAACTATCATAATGGATGCTTTTATTGATTTAAGCTCTAACTCAATAAACACCTGTACGGCAAAGGTAAAATATGTCGTTATACGTAATATGTAATGAAGCTTATTATATTATCGATTAGTTGAGTTACGTTATAATTGTCTTAAATCTTAAATCGACCCAAAAATAAATTAAGTGGTAATTATTATTCTCAAAATATTGCATCATTTCGTCAGTGTTGTATAGTATTGCATTGTGTATATATAAAGAACATATATTTATAATGTCAGTGATGATTATCGAGTTCAAATTATGATTCCAATGTTGATTATTAATATTATTGTTGTTGTTTTCTGGCTGTGGCACAAAATATCTCATAACCAAAAATCGTAATCACAGAATGTTTTTCAACATTTAGTTTTTTAGTTTGCAAAAAAAAATATAAATTCAAAAAGTCCTGGGAAATATAATGAAAACACGAACTTTTGATTAAAATCGATTTCATTCTGCAACATTAGGGTGGGTCGCTTATAAAGAGTTTTGTATGGGATTTTTTTGAAATGCAAAATTTAACAAGGGTAGGGTAGGGCCCAAAAGTTGCAAAATAGAAATTAAATAATGTTGGCGTTTTTTGACGTCTGTCGCCTCCGAATTGCACTTGTTATTTTGAAGAAGTGATATTTTTTTTTTAATAAAAAAAAATTAAAAAAAAATAAAAAAAAAAATTTTTAAGATTATAAAATATTTTTACAGTGTTATAAACAAATATATATTCGAAAATATTGGCAGTTTTTCCTTTTTTTCAAAAATCCTTATATTTCAACTGCAATGCGGAGGCGATAATCGTCAAAAATAAAGGCCCTAAAATTCCAAATTAAAAAAATCGATACACTCCATTGAACTTATTTCCTTTATAGTTCGACTTCGAGGCTCTCGAAATAGGCTTCAGTTTCGAACTCGAACTCCTCATTTGAGTAAAATTTCTTTTCCTGCAGCCATCTTTTCATGTTTGGAAACCGATGATAGTCGCTGGAGCCTAAGTCTGAGAAAAGGGTGGGTGGGGAAGAAATTCTTTCAATTTTGCAATTACTTTGCCAAATGCCGATATGTCTTCATTTAATTGTTCAATCAGTCCAATAATGCTACGTAATACTCGCCCTTGAAGTTTCTGTCTTTCTTAGGATATTCGATGAGGATTATGCCATGTGCATCCTAAAGTATGCTGGACAGCCCAGCCGACGTCTGCGTTTCTGGGCGCTGCTTCGAACGACCCTAACCCGGTTATAATAATGTTGCCGACTGTTTATTGGACTCTGGTCTGTAGTGGTGGATTCATGTTTCATACATTCTTCGAATCGACGCAAAAACTCTTTTGGATTACGGCCGAAACAGCTCTAATCTATCTGAATCACCTATTCAATTGTCAGCAAATTTCCAATTTCCAAATTCTCATGCAAAATATTTCAAATACTTCCGATCGACAACTTCATTATGTATGCTAGCTCGCTCACTTTCACATTGCGGTTTTTCAAAACGATCAGATAGACTTTCTTGATGTTTTCTGGAGTGGTCCCAACGAACAAATTAACTTTGAAGAGTCTTTATAGAGGGACAATTTCTTCCTCGTTAACACTTGTGCGTTGCTTCTTGGCGTACTTTAGAGGTTCCGCATCGGCTTCTATATTACTTCCTTTCACAAGTATTATGGAAGCATTTTGCAAGCTAATTTCTTAGTATTATTTACTTATGAGTCATACAAACTCGACAACCACACGGTTGTAAGCAAATAATGAGGTTCACAAATATAACTTCTATAAAACTTGCTTCCACATTTTTACCTATTTGGTTTAGGGTCATAACTTCGATAATACTTCGACTCACAAGTTCATACAGGCTTCTCGACTGTGCTTCGCATCGGAAGCACTTACAAAGCTTTTAAGTGGCTATACAATGAATCCTCGATAACATGCCGCGCTTGAGCCTCTTGCGAAGCAACTAACTAAAGCTCAATATCGATTTCAGAGTGATGGTGCCAAATTGCCGGGTCTTTTTAAACCATGCACATCATGGGGTAGGTGCCGTTCTTAAGAATTGCCAAAAACCACCCATACGCTGCAGTGTTTATTTTGGCATTGTGTGGTTTATTTGTTACTTTTCAACGATAACGGGATTTATTTTCATATTTAATATAATTTTTTTATTATAGAATCAACCCTAATTTTTTTGCCACTCTATCGATTGTTTTACATTTTAAACGCAATTCTCTACACGGCGATATATAAAATATAACATAATTTTAAGGGATGAAATTAAATATTTACATATTTTTGTAGATTTAACATACGATTTTTGGGGGTGGTTGGCTTCGGATCGAAAAAACAACCCTTTCGGCAGACACTGAGGATACATTTTTGTGACGTCAACAGGGGGATGATATATCGTCCCAACTGACCTTTATTTAAATCTTTTCAATATTACATTGTCATTGTATACAAAATATAAAAATAGAAAAAAAAACACAATTATACAAACTAAAAATAATATACAGTAATACAATCAAATAAATAAAATTTAAAAAAAAACAAATAACAAACATATCAACGTAAAATTTAAATACATTAAAACATTCAAAACTCAAGCTCGTAATACAATCTTCAATGCAATACTGTGACAATCGGATTAACTTTCCGGAAAAATCTCATGCATTTGCATTTACCGATATTCAAGTAAAGGCAATTTTTCTGACACCATAATGAGAGCATGTTTAAATCTCGTTGCAAGTTCAAAACGTCTGAACGACCATCAATTTTTTTTGATTTATTGGCATTTTTAACTAAATTCACCATTCCTTATTAGAAAAACTTCTTCCACAAGGCTTTTTTAATTTTATTTATTTAAAGCTAAACTTTTCCATCATGATCAAGTCTAAAAAAGAATTAAATTCTGTAAATGCAATGAGTTGAAATTTAACCTCGAAAAAATATTGAAAAAGGGATGAAATTCATACTCAAATATGAAAAAAGGAATGATATTCATAGAAAAAAAAAGAAATTGGAATGGTAAATTCTATATTTAGTGGACATTGTGATTTCTTAAATCTCATCCAATTGAAATTTTTTTTATTTACATTTTTTCCACCGTGAGACTCGAACCCGCGACCGTCGGTTCAGGTAGCGAAGAGCATACCACAGATGTACACAAAATATTTGTATTTGATAAAAGTCAGAAAGACTTTAGATATGAAATTCATCTCTGAAAAAAGAAGGATTTTACTTATATAGAGATGCATTAAATTTTATGTACTTTAAAATCCAAGTGAATCATTTGATTAGATCTTGAGATATCGTGGAGACCAGTTTGAAAAAAAAAAAATTCTGAAAACGCTTTATAGAAATTTATTAAACTTTTTTTTAATTTTTTTAAGTTTTATTGCTTATTGCACAGTCCTTTTTTCACTTATATTGAGGATTTGTATACACCGATGATCTCAACACGAATATGTATTTTTTGCAAATCTCAAGGCGGTGAGCTACTTAAATACAGTAACTAATTAGGGATAAATCCATACTTTTTAGTTAAAAAGTAGTTTAAAAAGTAAATATATTCATAAATATTGCCTAATAATGAAAATATTCCAAGCATCCTAAACTACTTGAAGCATTAGATTCCTTGGCGCACTAAGCGCTTACCTCCTGTAATATGGCTTTATTCACACACTCGAAGCATCATAGCAGCAGTAATTTGAAAGAGACTTTTAAATAGAGCAGGTTATATTGAAAGAAAGTGACCTTCTGGACCACAGAGATTACTGCAACGCCGATTTTGGTATGAAAATGGTCGTTTAATTTAGTGTTATTGAAACTACACCCATTGAGTGCAAAAAAACTATAAAAATGGATGTTAATTTGAAACGCTTTTTTCGAACGCTCATATGCTATAAAAATGTTTATTGGTATTTGTTTTATAGAAAAAAGAATAACATATTTATTATTGTCGGAGAAGAATATTATATATTGATGCAACAGATGCACAAGTCGTCAAAAGCTTTCATTGATGAAATAAAAATATGAGCTCGTGTATGCAAATAAGTTTTCTCGGTAACTCGCTTTAAAACCACATAGCACGTAATCATAAAATGCAAAAAAAAAACAATTTCAAAGAGACACAAATATATAACACAGTATTATATATAATTCATGTACCTACATTCAGTATTATGTCTTATAAAAACATATATTGAAGTTTTTATATTATTTGTAATTTAAATTATTACGATAACATTTTCTTTTAATAAAGTAGTTTTCGGATTTTTGTTTATATTATAGGAATTTTCGAAAGGTTCGTCAGATTCAGTACTAAAGCTTATTTATTTATCAAGTAAATATTATTACATTTTTTTATTATAGTTAGTGCTACCTTATAAATACATCAATTTTTTTTTAAATAACTATATAATTCACCTGGTGAAATGAGGCAAAACACTATTAAGTTTTAATTACAATGAACATTTTATTAGAGAGTCTATATAGTAGCCGTGCTCAACGAACATAGTTGACTAAACATTCAAATGCACGATCGTATTCCGGAGCGAATTGCACCGGGCACCGGGCACCGGAATAGTGGATTGACTCTATTTGAGCTTATGTTTAGTACAATTCCATCAGATAAAGCTGGTTTTTATTGTTGGTGATAAATTTACAATTAACTGTATATATCGTTTAGCAGTTCAGGTTGATTCGTTTTTTTTTTGCCCTCATATAATTTCAACATAATGGCTATATAGTTTAATTGCCCGATCGTATATTTATGATACAAAACAAAGCAGAAAGCACATGATTTTCAAATGAATTCGTTAAATTATTGATACGCTTTGCGTTGCAATTGACATTCGCCAATTTTAATTATTCTTAATTGTGTATTTGTGGACGCACTGCGTGTTTGCGCAATTACACTATTATTGCTATACCGCTATAAATACCTAGTCTATAAAACGTGTGCTAAACTCTGCGGCAATATTAGGGACACATTTTAGGCAGTGCGTCCGAAATCCGTGGCCAATTCAGTGTGCTACATTCCGGTCGTGCGGGAATTTTCATTATTTGATTACGCTATAGTGCATAACAGTACCACTATACGTGGTGAATGAGTGAATGCGTTTAAATGCAGTGCTCGCGCTGATTCAAACGGTCTCTGGTTGTTGAGTGGCGGCCAGCACCAAGCACTAAATACAATAATGTGCGTATTATGTGTATACATGTAACATATATATAATATATATAATGATACGAGTCAACAACAAAAATAGATTGGCTTTGGCTGTTTTCCGAAATGTGCCTACAAACAAATACTAATGCTGCACTAACTAGTACATGTGTATCAAGATGTGCTCGTTGCGTTTGCCGTGTCGCTGGCATGACGTTTCCAACAAAACACAAAACCACCTAACATTACGCTCGGTTGCAAGTCACAAACAAAGCTCACATACACACACTCACTCACACAAACACATATGTTTATATGCCCGCGGCAGTGTTGCACATTGTCTACTGCAGATCTTCTTCTATGTGTATAATGCATATTATATATGTATATTATATTATATTCATAGAATAGTATAGTGGATATATAAATATATTTCATTGCGTGAACAACGAGTGGTTTTCTCACTGCAGTTGCCGGCCTCAGAGATGCCGTTGAGCTTTCCAAGTTAAATATATAGCGGATGCTCGGGGTGTTTAAATTTGAAATTGATAGATTTACAATTAGAAATGGCAGACGTACTTTTCGTTTTTCGAATTCAATCGTAGAGATAAATCTGAGTAATTACTTTGCGCGTACCACGTTTAATTTAAAGTGCATAGTGTGAAGCGGAAGCTTATAGTTTACGGTTAATACATTGAATTGAACTTGAGACAGACATTTATCCATGAGTAAATATAGAATGTGAAACGTTTGTGTTTAATTTAGATTTAAAATTTCGAAAATCATTATTTTATGATATCAAACGTATTTTTGTTTTGGTTTTGGATAATTAGATAATATATTGATTTTTTGATTTTTTGTTATAGAAAATGTCAACAATAAATTTTAGTCTTTTGAGACAAAATATAACTGCATCAGAAGTCCAGACAGTAAAGAAAACAAAAAAAAGACTTCTTTATATATAGGGATTGAGATTAAAATCGAATTGGTTTGAGGTAATCATATTCATATTAATCTCTATATACCTCAGTAATCCTAAAATATTTCTTTAAAATAAAATAATTGAATATTTTATTAACTGAAATCAATTTAAATTTTATTATTTTTTCATACATTTTTTTTTAAATTTCATGTCTAAATATCTCGAAAACAGTCTTTGCATAGTATTCTAAAAACTGTATAATTGAGAAAACAGTATTTTTAACCGGACCGGTCCTTAATCAAAAACGGTATTTTTTAACTGGACCGGTTCTATCCGAAACCCGTCTTTTTAACCGGACCGGTCCTAATTCAAAAACGGTCTTTTTAACCGGACCGGATAAACGGCCTTTCAATTAGGTCATTCAGTAAACCGGTATTTCTGTATGGACCGGTCTTTCGGTTCGGTCAGCAGGCATGGCCATGGCGACTGTATTTTGGGACACGTACGGAATTTTGCTCGTCGACATTCTTCAGAAGGGACAGACGATCAACAGCGACTTTTACATTGCATTATTGGATAGATTGTTTCACCAAGACAATGCACTGATCAACAAGTCGATGAAAACGATGGTGAAATTAAAATATTTTATATTCGAATTTCTGCCACATCCTCCATATTTCCCAAAACTATCAGATCTCAAAAAGATGCTGAGTTGGGAAAGAAGTATGGGTCCAATGATAAGGTATAGGTATAGGTGACTATCTTGAAAAATAAAGAGGAATTCTGCAAAAATTAAATGTTTTAAGTGGTTAGTCACGCGACTAAATGACCCATGTGAAAAAAATACAATTACATAATTTCTTTTTGATTATGTGGTAATAACATATATTGCATGTAATAAATAATTTGTAATTCATAACATACATTTAATCGGATTATTATTTTCACTTGATAATTCTCGAAAATAACCCCCCCTCCCTTGGAGTTGACGCTTAAAAGAGGTCTATAAAAGAGGTTATCAAATAAAATGCACATACGCCTATCATACTTAAAAATAGTACACTTTTACCAGAAGAATGTAAAAAAAAATAATTTGTCATTTTACTTCTAATGACGCCAAAATTACATTCATGGAGGCTGTGAATGTGGAAAATGTGGTCAACCCTGCATTACTAACCTTCATTTTTATTGCGTAATTACTAACCATAGGTGTAATCCATGCACTACTATAATCCTATCCATATCCATATCACCAAAACTCAAAATTAAACTGATTTAAATCAATTGTTATACATATTTAATTGTACATAAGTTTGAAAAGAAAACAGAAAATATAACTATTTACAAAAAATTAAATAAATAATTCGTCTGAATTGCACTTTGTTAAATTGGCATCACATTTTCTCACTTATCATTTTGTAGAACTACGTTTTTGGGACTAAAACCCTATCACACTGAAACTTTTTTATTATTATGTTTTACCCCTATCTTCTCAAAAGGTAGTTTTAAAAATGGTAAAATTTTGGCACTTTTAAAAAAACTACAAAATATTCAAATTTCCTCCCTGATCAATTTGTAGTACAACGTTTTTGGAGCTAAAAGCCCTTCAACGTTTTTAATGTGTTGTTTTTTTTGTAATTACAAGTATTACAGTGTTTTTTAACCTCTTTTGAGGGAAATAGAAATTTAATGTAATGATGTACTTATTTAAGAAAATATCATTAATTTTATTTTATGTTTAATTACTTCAAATTAAAAAAGTTTCATAAAAACTTTAAAGCCCCTTAAAAGGTTGTTGTGGCTTTAAATCCATAGACCGGAGAGACCACAAAATGAGTCCATGTCTTGATCCATATATAGCCACATTGTCCTGAGTATGATCAAAGGAACATCATCCAATAGATTAGGCAGTTCAAAAGTATAGTATAAAAAACTTGATATTTGTAACCGTTTAGATTTTATGGTAATTCCTAAAAGTGCCATTATCTCAAAGACTATCGATATCTTATTAAGATCATATTTTGATATTCTGGTCAGCTATGAGCTCCTCCATCATCGTGACGTAGACTTTCCGGACACCCTATATATATATATATATATAAGAATTTTGTTTGCTTTTGTTCACATTTTTTTTTTGTTTCTAAACAATATTTTTATTATTATTCAGTTTTGTATAAATTCGATACATTTTTAATTTTTTTCGAGTTAATTATTGATAAAATGAGCTATGAGCGCAATCAAAAAGAAATCATTTTTGAATTTGAAGTAATCCATAATTCAAAATAATAACTTCAATTTTGTGCTCACAAAATTATATTCATTGAGAATCCGCAATTTCGTAACCATTCAAAACTGGATCTATATGGATGGAAGAAAGACTTCAGTGGTTTTTTGGGGATCCCAATCACAATAGTTAGAAAGAAGTTTCAATTTAAAAACTTACAAGTCGATTTCATTTATTTTCGAGGTCGAAGATATCTACAGTCAGATAGGTATTTTCTTTTGCCTTATTCAGATTAGCGTCTTCTTTGTTCGACGATGTTCTACAGAACTTTCAGTTTACCCGCCTGATTCCAGCCAACCATGACTTTTATCAAATACAATTACAAACATTGATGCACACAAATAAATGTTTTACTAGTATATTACAGATTTGGCTCAGTGCTGCTTCGCTTTTGCATCCGATAGTCGCAGTTTAGAGGCTCGCGGTGGAAAAAATGTGGATTTTAAAAATAATAATTTGGATGAGAATTAAGGAATCAGCAATGTCAACTAAATATATAATTTACCATTCGAATTTCCAAATATTTTTTTATATTTATAATTTTTTTTTGGTTTTTTTTTTATATTATTACTTACGTTCCATTTTTGGTATACTTTTTTTCACATTTATCAGATGATATTCTTCCTATATGATATGAATTTCATACCATTTTGTTCTGAAATTCAGTAAGTTTTCGTGGGCGAATATGAATTTCATCCCTTTTTCAATACTTTTTCGCTTATTGCATGTACAAATAGATGTTCATTCTTTTTTAAGCTTGCGATCATTTTTGGGTATGATCCTTTTAATTTTAACAAATGGACGCAAGGGGTTAATACTTTTTTGAGTCCATGAGTCCATCATAGAATATGGTAGGGTGCGTTTTCGCCCCTTTAGGCCGTAATGAGTTCTAAATTACTACTGGAAAAAATGCTTTGCATTGATTGAAATATTCTAAGAAATAAATAAGAAATTCAAATTACTAATAAATTTATTGATAAAATAATTTTGAAAAATTATAAAATATTGCTACTGATTATGGTATATTATAAAAAACACTTCGGATGCATGGCTAGTTTGACTGGCAAGCTTGACCAACCCGATCCGTTCGCAAACGAAGCTGCGCCATTGTATCCGATGTTTTCCATGAGCTACAGCTACATTGTTAATTTGAAAGAGCGGTAACTTCAATCCGGAACTGGAGTTGCGGCATA
This sequence comes from Bolitophila hybrida, assembly GCA_027564075.1. NCBI lineage: Eukaryota > Metazoa > Arthropoda > Insecta > Diptera > Mycetophilidae > Bolitophila > Bolitophila hybrida. The sequence continues at coordinate 3,147 of JANSTU010011035.1, read as the reverse complement.
CTCTGATGGTTGCTACGATTACGATGATCACGGCCAGTGATGCTCCGCTTTTACTGTGTAATTGCGCAATGTAACATCAATGCGTTGATCATCGCAGCATCCGCCCATGCGTTCATTGTACATTCAGATCGCATCAAGTTGGTTCACAGTGACCATTGCTTCCATCTTCTTCTCGTAGCGCTTTACTGTTACATGGATCAACATTGAGTTAATTTGTATGTATAGTCACGGCCTACATCTCATTCTTGATTTTTTGACCAATAACAAAGAATCGATGGCAATAAATTGATCCCCGTAAGTTACAGAGTCTTTTCCTCAGTAGTAATTCTGAACATTCATAAGCCGTGCGAAAACGCACTTCGGTGTCTTGTGGCCCAATAAATTAAGGTATTGGTCTGATTTTTTTTACAGAATATAGAGGACTACTACAAAAACTAACTGATTGCAGGACCATTCCTTGTAGATGGCGTCTTATGACAAAACATATCAGAAGTAAAATAAACCATTATACGTAAAAAAGTACCTCCCATATGTCAGTCATGTCGCAGGTTTAAATCCCCCAATATAAATTTAACATTAAACATTGATTTATATGTAATCAAATATATAAAAATCGAAAACTAATAACATGGTTGGAATGGTAAAAATCGCAAATAGCACAAAATTGTTTATTTTTTTTTTAAATATGTGCAAGTGACCATCCTTTGCAGAGAATTTCTTGCAAATGACCTTTCAATAAAGGTCTTCTGGAGATAATTAAAAACCTCATTGTTAACAATCTGCAAATGACCTAATGCAAACAAATGTCTACAAATAATTTCTGCTAGATCTGCTTGGGTAGGTCTCAACAGACAACATAATTAAAAACAGCACAATATTGAATTATTTTATTGATTCTGAAAAAGTTTCTATTTATCTATCTATATATTTCATAATATAATAAACTCACATCTTAAAGACAAATGCACTTCAAAATTCGGTTCAGCAAATATATGTAACAGTATTTCACTATATTAAGCTTTCTTATTCGGTTAACATATATACACTTGAACCACAGTCAAACCTCAAGCCACATTGAATTTGAATTACAAAATGCTTTTGCATACTGGAAAACCATTTACCAAATCGTATACAGCTGGTGCTGCTCATATTTGTGTCTGTTACATTTGCTGCACTGAATTTTCCCGGAAAATATATTCAGATGCTATATTCTCTCTAGCTCTCGCTCATTGTGTGTATTTGTCTCTCTTCAAACGCATTGCGTCATTGTGAAAATAAACGACGTCATTGTAAACATACATTTGAGCAATACAAACAACGTACACAATACACATATATATATAACACAGATATAAATTCTGTGTGCAGCTTTTATATGCCGGAAGAATTATATATATATATATATATATATATATTGCATGCATTGTACATTTTAATATACATGTGCAATGTGCATGCGGTTGTCGAAACATGCTATTCACATTTTAAAAAAAATCAATCTTTCGAGCTTCTATAATACAATTGTACATGTACTACATGATATCATATTATTTGCGTGTAAGTATTGATTGTTACGTTTGAAACAAACTAACAAAATAAGTAAAAGTTTAGCACTTTTTAATTATAGCAAAAATACATTTATTATGGAATAAATAAAAATATATATAACTTTTTTATGGTATATGTTTCTAGCATTGAAAAAATAAAACGAAAAAAATAGTAAATAATATTAAAAAAAAAATGCGACGATCAGATACCGCAACAACGAATACGGATGTGATGATGCTTGCACTAACGTCGTTCCTGAATTGAAATTTAATTTAACTCATGTCTGCGTCGTATTTCCAAAGCATTTCCACCGCACAAACCATATAAATCATTATGTGCATTGCCCGATGTTATATATGTTTACGTTATCGGTTCTTTTTTATTTATGCTTGCGGCTGTACGAGCATTTATACATACGATTAGTGTTCGCATGTAGCCTTTTTATATATATTATGGGGGATATTTGTATATAAATTACATATTGATATGTATACTGTATAAACTGTGTTAAGTATACATATACATATATATTATTTAGATATATACAATTACAAATAGCATATATATTCAATTCATCAATTGTATATACGATAAAAGCGCGTTCAGTGCGATTTGATATACTCGATATTGTGGGTGTTTTATGTAAACAACTAATTTACTCATTGAATTAGCTAAGTTTACATCGGATATACAGTTTTGTGACAGGAATTTCTCTCTCATTGTTATTTGAAGGCACAACAACAGTAACAAGCACGCTGTATATTTTGTGTTTTGGTATAGATATGTTTCTAGTTTGTGTGTTTATGTTTATTTTTATATTGGATACAATTTTATGAGTACACGTGTCTTTTTGCACATAAATACATAAAGGTTTACACAAATTTTCGAATTCTGTGTTGATTAGATTAGTTTGATGTTTGGAGTAACGTTCTTAAAGATCGGACGTAGACCAGGTCTCAATATGGATCCATTGTGTTCTACCGATCTATTTTTAACTGTCTAGCTTGGAACACTGTTGCGTATTGTTGAAATTTGAATCTATAGTCCACTAAGTTTAAAATATACCTAATGAAATAGTTTTTCTTTGCGTTTATATTCAGAAAATTTAAAATGTCCTATAAAAAAAATTTAAATCGATTCAGAAAAAAAACAGTTTTCTTCGATTTTTGTTTACTCTTTTTTATATCTATGTCGAACTAAAAATTTTTTGTTAAAAAGTACATACATACATATACATTTTTTTTTAGTTGTATTTCAATCGGTTTTACATAATAGATGTCACATCAATAGTGAATCAAATTTTATATAAAAAATACGTTTAGTCTTAGCTCAATTAAATAGATGTATTAATGAATGTAAAAGGCACTCGATTTAGTGTGTACTAGTAACATAAATATTGGAGTTTTAAAAATTACAAAAATTTAAGCTTTTTTAATTAAATATGGGTGCATTTTTAATTATTAATGAAAACCAAAAAAATCAAATCAATTCATAATGAATAAACTTACACTTGAACAACGTTTGGGCAGAGGGAATCATTGGTCCATATTTCTTCAAAAATGAAGCCGGCCATAATGTTACAGTCAATGGAGAACGCTA
>JANSTU010011024.1:0-15551 GCA_027564075.1 Bolitophila hybrida | reverse complement strand
AAACTTTATAGAAGAATATTTTGTTTTAATTTTATTGATATTTATTTAAATGCAAATTTTAGAGGTGCCTATATAATTATTTCCTCCACTGTAACTTGGTTTTGTGTTGCCACTGTGCAGTCCTCATTGTCAAAATTGTTCATGGTTGTCAATATAAATCTTTCGTTGGTGTAATAACGGTTCTAACGGTTAAAATATACACGGTGAATGCGTCAAAATTATAGAAATATTAGTTACAATTGGCTGGTGGTGCAACTAATTAGAACTATATAGAAATTCATCCGTTCGAACTAACTATTATATTATTTTTTTTAATTGTTTGTGTTTTTTTTGTTTTTCATGTAATTATATATATATATATATATATATCTGAAGCCATGAGCAAGAAGCCGAGCTGCAATCCACATGAAGCAAACAAATATGACCAACAAAGATATTGCCGACATTTTGAATTGTTCCACACGAATGCTAATCATCATGTTAAAAATAAAACACTTCGGAAAACGTCGGTAGGAAGCAGAGGCCAAGAAGATCAACTCACCGCGATTATCGGGAAATCTTGGTTTTAGTAAGTCGACTATCCGCCCTCGTCCCCACGTGTCTGGACTTCATGGACGCAACCCACATAAAGAGGCGCTTGTTTAAAAAACGTAAAGCGAATTCAATACCGGAACATTTTGACCTATCATATGGACCCATATGTCTTGGATCAAATGCCGATAACGTACATATTTAAGCATGTTAAAGATCCTAAACACACTTTGCGAATAGTTACGGACAATCAGGTCAACATAATGGTATGGCCACCAGCAATAATGACAAACATTTTGAAGAGAATTTTGGCAACAAATGCCAGGCGGATTTAGTACTACTGCAATTATATCGTAAGTTTGGCAAATATTTGCCTTTTTGGCCTTTAAATTTTTAATTGCCATTTACCTTTTATGTCTATAAGTCCACACAAATAAAACTGTTAAAAAATGTAACCGCAGGATAAATTTCCCAACACCATCGGATAAGTCGAAAGACGTTTATTTTTATATTTTAGTAGATTGTCTGAAAAGGTTTCGAAATTACGATATTCGATACAACACCAATGTTGTTGTTTTTTTTGTTGGATCATTCCTCATTCGTCGATATATAAGTAAAGAAGTGTATTTAATCCATACAAATTGAGGTTTGATAGCTATACGCGTAATGATTGCTTTCACTATATATTTATTATGCCTTGAAAATATTTATTTAGATTTGAGTAGTTAATTCTGGCAAGAAAAGAGTATAAACATATGTATATTATTGTGAAACACGACGATACAATCAATGTTGACTCTTATATACATTATAAATATACATGCGAGTCTAATAATGTTAGTATACATCATTAAACGGATTTATTGCTAGAAATGACATATTGCGAACGCATCAATTTATGATAATAGCTGTATAAGTGTTTAAATTACCTTGGGATACCTATTATTTCTGGCCTTGAAAATCGTATTGTTAAGGAGGTCTTTAAAAATGTAAATATGATATATTGATTATTTATATATTAATATTAACTTCATCCGTTTACACAGTTTATAAAGTCCTATGATATATCCAAAAAGTTTTTCAATTCATATTCAGATTTTATAATGTGACATTTTATATCAAGGAGATTCGGGTAGTGGATTTTCACGACAATTATTTTCGGCAAAGTAACGCCTACTATATACACATGTCGCTGAGCACATACAAACACATGTTTATCAAACCACGCCTACAACAACCAAATAAACTTACACTCAATTGGACAATTGGTTGATTTAAAAATAATTCATGAAAATTCGTATTTTATTAGCAAACATTAAAGAATAAATAAATAAGTTTTTCCAATAGGAAATGTGTTTTGTTTATTATGTAAATTTAGTATTTAATGCCAACCAACCTCAGATTATATTATACATACTCTGATCGGATTCAACAAAACTAATAATCTAAATTCTAGTATTTGTTCAAAATGTATGCGATTATTATTTGCATAAAGTTAAAATCTTCTATATCTTCTTATTCAAGGGTTTTTATTTCGTTTTCTTTACATTTCGCACCCGCTGTGAGTTTTCCTTGTATCTATATGAGCATTGAGATTTCTAAAATATTGTTTCTATCAGTAAAATCAATCAGAGAGAGATGCCGAAGATATATCAATGTTTGATGAGGGTCGGTTTCTTTGCAATTTAAATAAAAATACATCTTCCATTTATATACGTACGTTTTGTTTTTCAGACAACGTGGGAGTTATATATATACACATATGCGGTTTCTAGAATTTATCGATTATAGGATTTGTACAAAATATATGGATAGCATTTTTTATCATCTACTTGTCAATAGAGCTTGTAATCGGATCGAATAGTCAGAGCGGCGTATATACGAGTATGTTAAGTCCACATATTTCCCCTGTCTTATTATACAATGATTTGCATGAGATAACAGAAAGTGTCTTGGAATTTCACAGAGAAAATGCGTATATTTTGTGGTTATCATCTATATTAGAAATAGAGTAGAAACATAGGATTTATTTTACATAATACAGGTTGAAAAGTCATAGTTTTTTTTATTTGCTATTTTTCTGACAAGAGGCTAAAGAGTAAATTTATGAAATAAGAATCTTTATTCTTACCGAATTCGAGTACCCTAAGGAGAAATAAGATCCGATTATTATCGTGTACGCGAAGATAAAACTCAGTTTTTAGATTTTGCGACAATGTTGCCTTGTCGTCCAATTATTTCGACAGAACATCGTTAACAACAAATGAAAAATTGTATAAGTGTGTCTTATCTTTTCGTTGTCGATATATTAGGTATATTTTTGTATTCTTATTGATTATATGATATAGGAATAATAATCCATATAAACAAAGCTGAGTCGTTATTTTCTTTTTTAAGTTTCAGTGTTAACGACTGTGACTCCAAAAATGTTGCCTTTAAAGTTTGGCAATTGAAGAGTGATGAGAATATGTGCCGGAAGAAATTTAAAAAAAATCACTGCTTTTTGCGGTTATTTAAGAAAATAGCTTTCATTTTGGCAGGTTAAATAATGTAATTAATTAAATCAACAACGCATATTTTAATAAAATAATGCATTTTATGATTGCATAAATTTATGTTTTTTATTGATACAAATGCAGTTTTTTGTAACACTCTATAAACCTATCGAAATATATTAACCAAAACGTAAAAATTTATAGATTTACTTGGAAAATTGCAATAATGTCAATTTACAAGAATTATTACATACTGATACACAGGGTGTTAAAAAATGGTTTATGGTCAATATGTGTCAAAGGGCACTCAGCAAAGACTATTTAAGTAATTAACCTTTTTTTAAGTAATATACTTACATAAGCATCCTAGTTTTCGATTTAAATTTATTATTTTTCAAAGTAAATTTTTAATATTTTAAATTAAAGATTAAGATTTATTAAAAAATGACAAAAACAAATATTTTTTAAACTGCTTTTCTATTTTTTTTGGAAGTAATCTCACATATTTAAAGATATCTCAAGTAATCATTGCGTAATTAAAAAAAAAACATTAAAAATATGTTTTTCTATCAAAATTGATATACAAACTGTCTAAATCTAAATCAAAAAAGTATTATTTTTTTTTTGAAATTTAGAAAGCACTTTAGCGACGAAAACAAAATTATGATGATGAAAATCAAAAAATGTGTTAAATATATCCTGTATTATTGAATATAGTTAGTTAAGAAGCTCTGAAATTGGCAAATTGCCTATTCAAATAATTCCAAAAAATAACGTAACAGAAATATCATTGTTTAGCAATAGATGCAACATAAAATGACAAAATATCAAGATAGTATTTTCTGTATATTTTCAAGTTCAGACAAAAACTTTTCTCATTTTTGGGTCATGGAATCGGACCCTATGGCCAAGACCTTTAGAATCGCGCTTAGGGAAATAAAGACATGTTTAGAAAACAACTTTAACTGCCTTCCCTCAAGAGGGTGAAGAGCGACGCGATATGATGCCTGATTCGTAGGAGGAGGAGCTCATCTCCTACAATATGGGCTCCATAATACAGTTAAATAAATACTTAAAATCAATGTACGTATGTGTTTTTATTTCCAATAGTTTTGGAAGCTGGGTTCTTGTAAATTTGGGCCCACTTTAGTTTTCCGGGGCAGCGGCGGGGGCAGCATTGACGGCTGCAGATACGGGCGCACGGGCGCATCCTCCGATTAGGTCGACCAATCGCAATCCTCCTAATGGGACGGGATCATTTCCAACTACATTATGTAGTAGGTAGCCTGCGAATTGGCTGACTATGTCGGTAGTGCGGGCGAGGACAAGGAACAGATTATCTCCTAGGGCACGTCGGGTAAATACGGGGGCCAGTACGACCTTAGTTCGCCAGCAGTAGGATGTGATACTGCCTACAACAGTTGAGCGCACACCTGCGTATTCTGTAGGTGCTCGGCCGTCGATGGTGGTGGGGTCGCCGCGTGGTGCTGCTTCACCAGACCGTCGAGCTACGATGCGTTGGTAGATCATGGCAGGTAGGTCGACGATGTTGTAGTGCTGGCGGATGACATTCAGGGTGGCTTGGCAGTACGAGACGTACTGGAACGGGCTGCGCGATGCTGCGACAGTTATATAGCGGGTGTCGCCGCGCCACAAGTTGAAGTGCTCAGCGAAACCCTCTCCCTTTAAGTCGACTTCGCGGTGAGTGGAGAAAGTGGGCGCTTGACCCGACAATCCCCACACACTGCTCAGCCGCTCGATCACTGGGAGCAACACTTCTGGCCGAACCATGTATGGTATATGGAACCCCCACCTTGCCTACCAACCTGTACGGACGCCTAATCCACGGATTGTGACACCACCTCCAGAGAACGAGGTTGTGTGAAAGGCTCGCGGATTTATCGTTATCTGAGATATTTGAGGGGCGAGGGCGCAGGCGAAACGCGGCGCGAATGAGACATCACTGTCTGGTCGCCCCTCCAATATCTTGTTTAACAACTCTCTCACTTCAGCTTTCCGCGCCCAACATTTATTATGAAAAATACTCAGAAAAACGAGAGACATATAAATTCATAACAATCGAGAAGTGGGAGCTAAAGTAAAGGTCGACAGTTCAATCCCGGCCGGCAGACCGAAGTGTGTTTCGAATGTAGCACTTTAATACAGTTGGTTCCTATTGCTATTAATAGCCTATTTCTGAAATAGGTTATTGATTTGGATTAAAGGAACATTAATGCCATCAATTAACATATTTATTGGAAATTTAATGATATGCCTTCATGGCTAGCTTGGACGAAGCGTAGGAAGGATACATAATCCTCAAGAAAAAATTCTTGCTTTATTATGATATTATTTAAACGACTAAACAATTTCGTTTTAGAAAATAACGTCTTGATGACACAAAAGTATTCAAATGCAAATCCACTGGACTTGTTCTTCTTGAGATTGAGAAGGCTTTTGATTCGGTGTTGTATAACAGACTCATATACAAATAGGAGTATCACAGTATTAAGTCCAATTATTTTAATATATACACAGATTGATATCCCTACTCCTCCGAAATAGCAATAGCCCCACTTTCCACAGGTTGAATGCTATTGGTCACCGACTTGAACATGTATATTTGCATATTTGATCTATTTATTACCAGAGTTTAAAACTCAGAATACCTAAACAACAAATACACAATTTTAAATAAATACGAACAATCTGCTGTTAAAAATGGACAAAACTCAGAAACTCATTTTTTTTTTAATATTTTGTCTTTAACATTTTAAGTCTTAAATAAAAACAAAACCTATCCGTAGAAACAATTATTGCCATTTTCGTGATAACAGCCCTTAAGGGCTTACAGGGGACTTGTGAGTGAACAAATATAAAATTATTACGCAATAAAATATATTTTGTCTGACAGTTTGAAGTACAAATATTCGAAATTCAGCCGATGGCAGCCATTTTGCGGAGATGCTGTAGAAAAGAAGCGCCTTGTGGTGTCCCTCGTACTTGATGAAGGTTTATCTAAAAGCAAAAATCCAAAAAGATTTCATTTCTGGATATGTTTAGCGAAAACGATGACCAAATTTTTTATTCCTAATTTTTTTAGAAGGTTAGAAGGAATTCGTGTTTTTCAGCACTAAAAATCGGCCATTAAGTTAATGTAAAATCATAAAAAAATTGAAAATAAGAACGTTAGGGCCTCGGCATATATATTATATATATTCGTTGAGTTAACCGACTTTGAAAACAAAATTTCGAGAAAAACGCGCTTAAAGTTTTAAATACATTTATACGTGTATACGATAAGAATTTTCCGAAAACTTTAAAATATAATATCTCCGTCAATTCTTCACCAAATTACTCTCAACACAATACTCCTGAGACCTGAGACTATCGAAAAGAAAAAAAAAATAATAATAAGAAAAAAATATATCATGATATGAATCAAAAATTATGTTTTTTGGCGCATTTATTAAGACAAAATTAAAGGAAATTGTCTATTATGGACTTGACCATAGCCATAGCCGAGTGGGTAAACGCGTTGGCCTAGCCGGTTCAAACCCGGCCGGCAGACCGAAGTGTATTTCACGATTCCGAATATAAAATAGCAAGATAGATCTCGTTGCATAGAGATATCTCAAAAATATGCGCATTAGCCATGCAAAGTTCTTAGAGTCGCGTCAGGGTAAATTAAGACTCCTAACCATCGGGGATGTATTGTTAGTGTTAGAGCACAGTAGCTCCAATAGGAGTAGCACAGCACAATCAGCACATTAGCATGGCCTGACCACTCGTGTTAACCCGTATTGTCCTATGTCCCACAAGGGATTACAGCATCCAATGAGAGATGGACTTGAGAGATAAAACGAATATGCCACATACCTCACATCAGACACCAAATTGACTCTTATTGCAACATACTTATAAAAGTAGAATTATATCAAGAAGAAGTGATGACGATTGGTCACCGAGATAATGTGTGATTTGAAACCGTTGAGTGATTCATGTCTTTGGGGCTACGTGAAATATATAAATTCCAGTAAATCCATATCGTATATACATCTATGCGTACCGTATTCTCAAACCAAGTGGAATATCAACGATTACACCAAAATTCTTTTCAATTTCCTCAGACGCATTTTACAATATACACCTGTATATGCGATACACCCACAAAAAAAATCCAATAAGAACATAAACTCTGCTTAGGGATTATTCAGACGATAAAATCAATTGAAATAGAATTCGAAATTGAATTTTTCAAATTATACACAATAAAAGTTATGTGTACAATCGCTCTCAATCTACCTATATGTATTATAATATGATGGATATTGCTCCCATATAATAAAGTTGTATACAAAAAAAAAATACAAAATCGGTGTTCCATAAACCAGCCCAACCTATATAGATATATGAGCGCTTGGCACCCGCTCCACCGAATTATGCAAATCAACTCCAAACATAAAATATTGTATTATTATATTATATCATTTTCCGCACCATTTTTTTTTTGTAAGTGGAGTGTATATTTTATCGGAACTACGCAGCCTACTTTCTTTTTGTGCTTGTGAATATTTACGTTTATTTTCTCGCAAATTTTGCGAAATGTGTGCTAAACGTTATAACACAACATTGACCTTCCAAATCCACCCCTCTTCTAGATTATAATACAGTGGAGTAATATACGGGCACACTGTGTGTATATATATATATGTTTGCCTATTTGTATAATAATACTCGGTACAAACGAATTTCGCATTTATTCATATTGTACGTTATTTGTTGTACACAGGGGATATTATTGGGATAACGCGGTGTGTGTGTGTGTGTGTGTGTGTGTGTGTGTGTGTGTCTCGTTTTGTGTAGGACGCATATAATACAACGAATTCATTTGATGCCGTTAGATACAACATATATAAGCATAAGCATATGTACACATTAAACATATTATATCTATCTGCCAATACAGTGTACAATAAATCTATACTGCTATACCTACAAAAGCCTCTGTATATTTATATAGGTATATTGATTACAATATAATTAAAATGATTTACCTTTGCATTCGTTTGCATCCCTGTATGTAGCTCGACCCCATGGTCGGTCGAAGTGGAACGGTTTACATCGCTCGCAATCCCTGCCGGCCGTATTGTGTTTGCAGTCACAGGTTAATTGAGCCTCTGTTCCATCAGCAATACATTTGGACGCGTGTCCGTTGCATTTGCAACGGCCGCCCACGGCAAAATCGGAGACCGCATAATGATAGGTAGCTGCAGCCGACGATGAACTAGTACCAGCCGCCGCTGCAGCCGCAGCAGCAGCTTCTGTTTCGATGATATTGGCCCCGATTGCGTCGCTCTTGTTTTTATTATACTTTTTCAATTCTAACGAGCTCGGCTCGACCAGGAAGTCATCAGCACTATCATGAGGCATTTGTAGACGATGAAAGATAACACGAATATCTGTTGCAGTCACCCAGTCCTGTAGTACCGGTGATGAATCAAAGTCCTGAGCAGATGGACGACTCTCGAGTGTACTGAACGCTATGCGTGCACCCTGATTAGCATTGTCACCGGTATGTCGATGTGAGTCCGAACAGCGAGCCTCCTGCTCATTCGATTTCGTTATGGTGCCCCTATTTGGACGACCGTACACTTTACGGCATTGTGAACTATAAAACTGAAATGGTTGCCAGGTTATACCAAAATCAGCACTCTTGTAGATTGCTATTGAATCAGCTTTAACTGAGCGTGGACAAAACTGTAGACTGACATAGGTGAGTTCGTATTTTTTACCCAGACTCAGTGTAAGCGTTACATTATCTGGTGGAGCATTTGGTCCAACCGGTGATGGAATAGCCTCTGAACGCCAACACGTTACATTATTGGGATTATTTAAATCGGTTAGTGCATATGATGAGAATTTCGTGTCGTCACAAGGATGACATATCGCTTCGGACGGTGAATCACCCTGTTCACAATACTGACCAGCACCATTTTGACCACAGGTACTAGATGCTATAATCGATGATCCAAAGGCAGCGTTCACAAAGTCTGGAATACATCGACGAGGGCGATCCTCATCATAGCATGGATCCGCTGGCGGTTGGACCGAGAACATCTTTAAGTACGTATCGGCCGGTCCTGCTCTGCACACGCACCAGACGCACACACTCACAAACAGGATTTTCAACATCATCATCTCGAAGTGCAGTCTCAGCGCAGTTTGTCTGTATATAGCCGCAGTGGACGGCGGCACTTTTTATATATATATATACTTAAGAGTATTCGCGTGTTTGTAGTCGTTGTTGATCAAAATATTCCCGCCGCAATGAGCCTATACAATGCACTCCATATACATATGTATTTAATTTCAATACATCTTTGCACACACGTAAATATTCGAGTGTATGTGTGTGTTTCGTGTCTCTATATACTATATAGATAATTCCAATTCAACAAATTGCACACTCTCTTTTCTCTTCTCTATATAAACACAATTAAATAACCAAAATCAATATATTATAATACACATACATACACGATTGATTTACACACAAATAAAAAACGCACTCTTTTTTTTTTTTTTTGATTGCGGATATTTTGTACACTCTCGCGCACTTCAAACTTTATACATATAATAATATACCTATAAATATGTATATTAAAACGATCGCATGCAATATATGTATATGTATATTTATATATGTACGAATATCGCGATGTACCAGAACGAGTATATTAAGATATATGGTATTAATATAAAATATGTGTATGTGTATATATATATATATATACACTTTGCGTACGAATATATCTGCGCGACTATATCAAATACACAACCAAGACATTTTACTTAAACTCCATAATGATTTTACACATCTTCGCTTGAATGCACTTTGCTTAAAAATACATACGGCAAGAAGAGAATAATAATAAAATAAGCGGTGTATTTTTGGTGTATTTTAACTCTTTTTCTGGATTCTCGCGGAATATCTATATATATATATATATATATATACATATAAATGTATTCTCAGTATAAGTATAAACAAACGACGCGGCACGCACTTATGGAACTTGATGGTACGTATTATATTAATGTGTGTAAAGGGCGACCGAAAGTCTGCCAGTAAATAAAAGACGACTTGTGTGTGTTTTCGTAACGCACATATTCGTATATTACAAATACACCAAGCAGCAGTAGCTCGCACAAACGCACATCATATACACTCACAAACAGCGACTTTTCTATACAATTAAGATATCGTTCTTCTTGTCGCGCGTCGACTAAATATCGCGTATCATCCTACAATAATGCAGGTTTGAAAACGACTGGTGGAACTGAACGTGAATGAGCATCTGAGATTTCGGAAGGGAGAATTGTGATATTGGGTGAGCGCGCGCGCACGCCGCACCGATTCCGAAACACGAAACAGCGAAAAAATTTACTCGCATACTCGCTCACACAACATATATATTTATATATTATGTGCATATACTCAACCGAACGACAATCCAAAGAAGAGCGGCGGGCGCACGCACACACGCCTCAGCATTTATGTGTGAGAAACACGACATCCATAAACCGATTTAAACTATTAAAGTATTTTTATGGGTTACATAACACACTAAGCAATACATAGGCACACGTTCAACGTTTATACGCAGCTACAGACAGTTTTGAACTATTAAAACGAGGCTGCGCGCGAATACATGAGTATAAAATTATAATAAAGTGTATGTTTGTGTGTGTTTATATGTCTATCCTCTTTCTAGCATTTCGAGAGAGAACGATTCGAAAAAGCATTTTAAATTTAATCTGCAAACGCACTTTGCGAGTGGCTATATGACTGTATATAGATATATATATGTATGTGTGCTTTTAATCTTAGCCCATGCCATTCCATTGTTTGCACAGAGAACGACACAGTGCTCTCTCGATTCTCGACACATTTATGCACCGACAGCACCGTGCGCAAGGCGCAACGCAATAAATATAATATATATATATATATTCTCACATTCTCGGCTCTTTGGTTTCGCCGTGCGCACGCACTTGTATACTGTGGCGGACTCCGAATGCGCAAATTGCAAACGAGAATTGGAATTATTGAAACTATTTCAGTAGTTTTTTTTATCAATTCTAAAGTCATAAAAAAATGAAATTGTGTTTATTGTATAACGGATGGATTGTTGCTTTAGTATGGATTATCGATATGGGTTTATGTTTGTTTATCTTTTATCTCCGTTCAACATAAACTGAACAAACATGAGTTGTCTTTTATCAAATGATGTAGTAGAGGGTACCAATGAAAAATGTGTAACGAAAAGTGCCATGACATTGGTAAAGTTCGGTAAAAACTCGGCAAAGTTCGTGTTATTTAAAAAAAAAAAACAAAAACCAACATGCGCATTTTACAGAGGGCGAAATATGAAAGGTATTTTATTCCAAATATCAAAAATGTGTAAAAAAGCAGGCCTAACGGATTTTAGGACGCCAAAATTACGGTTTATTATCATAGTCTCTTTTTAGCTCAATACACTTTGACAATGGCGGCAAGAATTATTTAACATTAGAACTGTCATAATAACAAACAAAAATGTTAAAATGAATATGATGTCAGACTGGCTCATAAAACATAAGCATATATACAACAACAACAATTTGACATCTAATTATGACAAGATTTATATTTTGGTTGCTTCAATATGAAATGTACAGTTTCGGTTATAATTTCTGTAAAGCCTTCCATAAATCGGTTAGAGGCTTATAGAATACATATAATTTCAATACAGTTCCGGATTTGTGAAGTCATATAGATTCGAAAAAGTTTGTAATACGAAGCCGTGACAAGACGTATCTGTAGAGCTAGTCACCCGGAGTTTTTGTGAAGCTATGCACACACATTTTGATTACACACCATAACTTCTCGTGTTAGGCCTACTAGAAGCAAAGGAAATACCTTATGTAAGGTTTATAACATGTTATAACATATGTGAAGAAAATAAAGAAACATTAAATAATATATTTTTCTAAGGCCTGTGACAGCTTTGAAGCTGGAAGGAAAATACCTTGTAGAAGTAAAATTGTTAGTTGGATTTGTAGTGCATAAAACAGCAATAACCTTTTTTTCGGTCGTCCCTAACCTCAAAGAGGGATGGGTGAAAATTTGGCCAAAATGTTCGAACATTTCAATTTTACAAAATCATTTTCAATGATATAATAATAGCTTGTAATATAATAAGATGTCGAAATATTCCAAGAATCAATGTTGATAAATTTATAATTGCTGTTTTTGTATTTTTTTTTTCCTTTTTTAAATTTAATCTGTCAGTACGCCTTAAAGTATAATTTCTACAGACCTAAACACAATATGGCTGTTTGCGCCAATAAGTATTGAGCAATCAGTTAAACATATAATAGTTACAGTTAAAAAAATACTTTTTTGTTCCTCTCTCCCTTTACGGTAGTTCAATTTGATTTATCTTTTTTTATATGTTACGTATTAAAATTACCTATCAAATGATATCATTAAACCCCAACTTTTACCTATAATAATAATTTGGGTCAAGCTTTGGGCTCCATTCCTTCGAAGGGAATGTGCGACCGACAAAATTTGATTGCTGAGTTCGGTTTTTTTCATGAAATGTTTCTGTATTTGTTACTAGGTATTTCCACGAACTCGTCTTAATCCATAGGAAGAATAGCTACTTTGTCGGTTGGAATGTATATATTTAAATTATAATTAACTCGTGTCCACCACTGTACTAGATTCGTAGTGCAATGTAAAATACGATTGCTCTCCGTATATATTTGCGAGAGAAACGTGTATCTTTTGTATGTCGAATATACGCAAAAATGGACACAAAACACAACTTTGGTACATTGAGTACCACCAAGCGCCCGAAACACCTAACCGTGAGCGCACCACCTCCATTAAAATACAAGCGCCGAGTTCGCGAGTACACTCTACTCGCTGTACAGTGTTCTGTACACACAGCATCCATCGCAATGCATCTTTTGCTTTTCCATTCATTCGCTCGCGCGTGTGTGTGTATTTTCGCTCTCCAATTTTTGGGATCGATCGATGAGATGACGCGCAACATTTTATATTATCTTTGTTATAATTTCAGAGGTATGGAATGTCTACAGAACAAATACATATACACACACTCAAGCATAAGAACCTATGCATACACACATACACACAAACGCACCTATACCTGCGCCTTAGTCGAATATCATGTACGCGCGGGCTCCGGAGGTGGTGTATACCAAGTATATATGAGTATGTTATACAAAGAGTATACGGAGTACATTCGTTTGTTTTGTACCATTCTTGCATTATATATTCATATACTATATTATAATAATAGATAGGTTGATAGGTATGTATCTCGGAGACTGTTTTTTTTGTTTACACACACACTTATAGAAATATCTCCAGAAAATCAATTTAAAGGTTTTGTGAGAGTTTACACTTTGGGTTTTTTAGTGTTAGTGTGTAATGGATACCCGCATTTAAATCATAATATATTGTGGTAATGGCTGTGAGGTATCAATGACCACACGAGTGGTGTGGCGGTGTGCGGTGTTGTCTTCGATATAAAAAACCATTTTTAATAAATTGTATGTTATTATGTTTTATGGGCACGCACTAATTTGTACCGTTTTGTTTTTTTTTATTCGTGGATTTATTTATTAACATACACGATGAGTGTGTGTGTGTGTGTGTGTGTGTATGCAACGTGTAAAATGATGCGATGATGATTTGAATGTGTCGCGCCCGGCAATTACATGCATTCGGAATTCTCTCTAATTGAGTGCATTGCATTCTGTCTGAAATGTTTACAATTACTATTAATATATTAATTTATATTTATACATTTATATATACATACATATATATTATACAGTATATTATTTTGTATATTATTTTAACTGCGTTTATAAAAGAAGAGAGTACAGTTTTTGGTGGTATGAAGGAGACAGCGCCAATTTAGATTATTTCAGCTCTCTCCTTTTATTATTTGTTGTATGGAAAGAGTAAAATTGCATCCTGTGCGAACGCCGTACCACAATGAAAATAAACGTGTACAATAATGTAAATATATTTATGTAAATTGAAAATGTGATTTTACATCAAAAATAAGGTTTGAGTTTAGATACAATCATTTGATTTATAAATGTGTTTTGCATAATTTTGTTTTAATGTATATGTTATCAGGTAATTGAGATGGGGAGAAGCTCCGCCGGTGTTATTAGGGCAATTTGAAAATAAATTGGATGATGTTTATACATTATATAATTTATGTATGTATATTCAAACATATCTGTAACTGTTCTGTTTATTATGTTGGCGACCGAGAAAATATTGGATTTGTGAAAAAACATATTTTATATCGATAATGGTATACAAACAACTGTATCCACCGTACATGGTACTAATTAAGCTGTTTAGTATAATGTACGTAATTAATAATAATTTGTTTTTTTTCAGTAGAACCGATATTTTTAACACTGAATAAGATATAAGCTTCTTATGTATACAAAACATACGATGAATTGTATTAGCATAAATTAAATATAATTTTAATGATTTGTATATCCGCAATAAATAAACAAACGAAATAAAACTGGCAGTCAGCAATAAAAGGCATAAATAATAAAACGGAAAATAAGCAAATAAGGATTAGGCAAAGAATGGAAAACCCCAAGAAAAATAGATTTTAGATTTACAGATGAAGGATTATATTTACCTCACATCTTCAGCGCTAAAAAGGTAAATTTTCGTATTTTGTTTAAATTGGATATTATGTTAATCATATAATATATTAATTAATATTACATTTTTAGATAAAATTATAAAATTACAAATATGTATAGTGGAAGTCAATTAAGCGGACCATTGTACGAAAGAGAAGGCGCTATACAAATCGTGCGATTTTTGCAGTGTGTAGACCAAATATCTAGTACGTTTACATACGAAATGTCAAATGTATGTAAACAAGCAGACAATTTAAGCCGCTTTTTAATTTTGAGCATTATTTAGGTTTTACTTAAGTTAAAAAAATGTATAATATATATAAACAAAAGTGCAGTGTGCGAAATTGCGGGGGCTAAAGACGAAAATTCAGATAGGAAAGTCGAATATTTTTGGTAAGTTCAGCCTTTTTTTATAGGATTAATCTCACTATTTTTACAGTTTTGCATCAAAGATATACAGTGAGTAACAAAAGTCATGGGACAAGCAAAACCATTTCCTTAAAATAACAATATTTCAAAAAGCATAACACATATTTGAAACAAAATAAAATATTATGATGTGTCTTTCTTTCACACACTATAAAATCTATTTAAATATTTTAAATAAACAATTTTATTATTTATTTTAATAGCATTTATAAATTATTGCACAATATTCACATTACAAAAGTCTTGGAAGAAATAAGTGACTACTCCATTTAGTCAGTCGCTTGAACGGCAAAGTTAAATATTTAATATTTTGTGGCGTATCCGTTA
>JANSTU010011013.1:0-15561 GCA_027564075.1 Bolitophila hybrida | reverse complement strand
CCATACATTTTTTTACTCAGAATGAACCAAGGAACACGTGGTAAGGTTATTTCCCTCATAAGGTGGGACACCCTGTATATACATCATACGAGAATAATATTAGATTAGAATATTATTAGTATTTATCGGCTCTAGAAATTATTTTGAAAATAGCTCAAATTTAATAATATTATTATGCTATATTATTTTAAGTATTTTGAAAAATCTTAATTCCGATTTGTATGCTGCTCGGGAATTTAATGTGAGACAGCTGGGAGTTTTATTTGATGATACCTTGCAAACAGATATAAGTAACCCCAGAAATATTTGTTTGCGATTATGACACAATGAATTATTGCCATTATTTGTTTATTGCTCGATTTACAAGTATCATCGATACACGCAAGACTGATCATTCTTAGTGTTTAGCTTTTGGATTATTGCTAACTAATAACTTATATCTATTAAAGGTCAGTGTAGCTCATAATATTTTTAATTTATTTTTAAAAATAGTCAATGTACCAGAAATACACCTTTTAAAATAAGATAGAAGTTTTTTTTTCTTATATATTTTTTTAGAATGGGAAGTATCGACTGAAAAACGTGTTGAAGATTTTGCTATAAAAAACACGTTTATTGGATCTACGAAGACTGGAGCAATGAACATTGGAGCGACGAATCCAACTTCGATCTTTTCGGTACAAATCGCAGAGTATTTGTTTGTTGATTCATCCATTAGACATTAAACCTCAAATGGTATATTGTTCCAACAGTGAAACATGGAGGTGGAAATGTTATGGTTCTGGGGTTGGTGATTTTATACAAATAACAAACAAACTCACTGCTCTACGATATTATAACATTGTTTTGAATCACGTCAAGCATTCTGTATTCAAATTCATTGGTCCTGGAATTGTGTTCCAACAGGATAACTATCCGAAACACTCAGTTTTTGGCAAAAAAAACCTAACAAAGATGTTCAAAAAATGGAATACCATTATAGAAAAACATTTCCAAAGAGATGATTGAAAAATGAATACAAAGAATGCCGAAACTTTGTAGGGAAGTAATTGCAAAAAAATATATATAATATTATAAAGATTGTCATATTAGTGTGTGTACAAGAATGTAAACTTAGAATTTAATATAAATTTGAATACTGAACATCAATTCAATAGGTATTTCTTAGGTACTTCAAAAAAATGATCGAATACTTATGACCGGTAGTGTGTACATCTCCAATTCTACCAACTTAAACTACTTTTTGGCTTATTGGCGACTTGCAACACCACTTGAGGCGCTATTCGTGTCAAGTTTCACTGCAGCAACATACCGAAAACTTTGAATATGTTTAAATTTTGTATGGAATCTGTTCGTTAAAAATAAATAGATAATATATTAAATATAAATTAAGTAAATATTATTTTTTTAAGTTCAGAAGAAAAGATTAGATTTTCTGATTATATTGCAATAATAGTTTAACTAAAAAATTGCAACCTAAGGTATTTCCGGATCAAGTTACTCTTGAAATGATTATCAAGAACTGTGGTTATATATGTGGTATATGTTTGCAAATTAATGACTTCAGATTCACTTTTTTCCAAATATTTTTTTTGTTTAATAATTAAATGACCATAGCCATATTCGAGTGAGTTAACGTGTTGCCAGGCATATGGTCTTCCACACCAACCCAAAAAATATCGAAAGCCTACTTTAAATTGTATCTCAAAAACATAAAGCACCTTAATTTGTCGGTTCACGATACAGAAAGAGAGTTAGACTGAGACTCGAGAATGTACAGCATTCGTGGATTTTATGTATATGTTGAGGACGAGCAAATACACAGAACTGAACACGGGAATTTGTCACATTATGAAATAGTACGAGTATATAAATTAGCTCAAATCTCACTGATCAGTATAAAAGCTTGATTCGTAATCTTGTCTTGAATAGGAGTGAAAGATTAAAAAAACTCTATCAATTGTTAAAAAAATATATAATATATAATATATAGTTCCAAAAGGTGACCGAATACCGGGTAATTTGTTTTTGATATATTCAACAATTTTAATGATCCAAAGATAAAATGATCCATTTCCGGATGCTTGAATACAATTGTTTATTTTACATATAAATAAAATGCGGAATTTATCCATTTTTATCACAAAATAATTGTTTCATTTGTCGCCATTCATTGAAGCGGATGTTTCTTGTGACCTTTGATCGCATTCGCATGCACACACATGTACACTCAAATGTCTATTTAACATTTTGAAGACTTCTTGACATTATATACTCAATATACCCAATACTATAGTCATTGAACTGTCTGAAGAGCACGAACAAACATAATTTTACCAAGTTTAAATTATGTGTCTAATGCGCTAACATATATACCAAGAATAAATATTATTTGGATATTTTGCTTAGTATATAAATGAGCAGGCGCACAGTTCAGAAAATGCCTCAAAACGACAAAACCGATTCATTAGCATAACTATAAATATTCAGTTCTTGTATTCGCCGCCACCGATCGTCATTTATTTAATGCGGTTTTGAAGTATTATTTTATATAAACAGTGCCAACACGTTTTAATCCAATATTCGTGTTGAGTTAGTTCCCTGGTGGAGGACCGCATATACCTGGTTGGATTCACTAATCAAAAAAAATCAGATTGTTTTTGCTGTCCATGCCGGAACTACATGTACAATCCTGCACTAGGTCACATGATCATGTTTATATATTTATAGCACACATACAGGTAAATCTCATGCAATCAACGATATTGTCTTGAGCACTCACCAGGTGTAACAAAAACACTATACACGCACTTTTTTATGCTCCGATCACACTAAATCCGTTGTTTTCTATATGTGTGTTGATCTTGTTTGTACTTCCGAATATATTTACACTGTAGAATTGTCTGGAATACAAACTCACTACTCGCACAATCGACGCATGCCACACATTTCAAGTTTACTACAGAAATGATTGTTTTCAAAGTAAAAGTATATAAGTATTTGTATCTTTCGATAAGGCGAACACGTAATGTGTGTTATAAATGTGCATATGTATGCGTGTATAATGTATATTTGTATGTATTGTGTAAACATTGATTTTATATTGGTATTGGTTATTTTGATGACACCACGCGCACGCGGTGAAGACGAGAGCGTAACTAATAATTTATTACTATTTGCTCTCTGAAGTCTGAACTCTCGCATATGAAAACACACAGACCCAGGAAGAGAGCGAATATCGAATATATAATATATTATATTATAAATAATAAAGTTTGCGTTACACTCACACAGTGATAAATAGATAACAACACTCATATGCAAATGTTGACAATACTACATATATAGCTCTAACAAGTATATTAGTGTTGTCCAAAATCGTCTGGAAAATGTAGGTTTAGGTTTCTATTATGTTGTCGCGAAGCTAATGTATAACAAGTTTAAAATATATTTCATAGCGAAAGTAAAATATGCTTATCTTGTATATTTTAATTATATTTTTCTTAAAAAAGAATAATACAATTAAAAAAAATGTTTAGCCTTATTGCAATACGATCTACCCTATTTTAAAATACAGGCGCAATTTTCAAAATATTGGTTTAATAAGTTATGTATCTTTTTTAAACAGAAGTAGTGTTATTCATATGAAACTAGGACTTGAACCTATGCATTTGTTTGATAAATACTTTAATATATTATATTACTTATTTTTTTCAACTTTGTTATTTTGGACAACCCTATATAGTAATAAATATATAATCTATAATTATATACACGTATTTAAGAAATAGTTGTATGTATTTCTATCTCTGTCGATACATACAAACACGTATTGAATGAAGATTACACGTCTTATCGCAGCACAAAACATCATCTTGTTGCAAGTGCTCCTACGAGAAATCGGCATCCCGCATAATATAAAAAAAATAATATAAGGAAAATCATTTGGTGAAAATAATACATGCAACATACAAATAAAATTATCGTATTTTTTCCATACTGTGTAAATGTTTATTTCTACATAAATAAACATATAATAATGACCTTCGACAGATTACATTTTTTTTGCCTATACATGATCTTGAATACAAATTCCACTATTTATTCGTGGTACGTCTGCTAAGAAAGAGAGAGTTAAATAAGTAGGTATTTAAAGGCAACATTTCATAATTTTAATAATTCAGATTTAATGAGATTTTATATTATGTGTGTGTTTATGATTTAGTAAATTTTATTTATTATCTATCTATATAAAGAGAAGAAGAGAGAAGTAAAAAAAGAGGAAGTATTTTTGATTGTTCATCTGTTTGTAGGGTCGAATAGGCGCCAAGACGGAGGGAGATAGCGGGTCGGTTATTTTTGCGTGCTGCGTCACGCCTACTGTTATCGGGATTCTGCCGCGACGATCCGTATGTCTGCTGCAGCCGATGCATGTTGATGTCTGCATGTTCTTGATTTTCTGTGTTGTGTTTGGAAATGGCGCATGGAATAAATCGAAATAACATCTAGATTGTTGCATTTACTACTATTCAGGGCTATTCAAATATTATTATTAATGTTGAAAAAAAAATAAAAGTTATGATGGTCAAATATTTAAGGTCGGTGCGAGGGTCGGTGGAAATTTAGGTTGTACGACAATTGCCGGAATAAAATTGCCGAAATAACAATTGCCCGAAAAATAATTGCCAGATTTTTATTCATTGAAAAATAAAAAAAAAAACAATAAAAACATCTACAAGGTCAAAAGGACAAAATATTGAAAAAGAAATTCATAAAATTGAGACAAAATGTACTACTTCCTGCGCGGATGCTAGGTTCACTTTCGTGTACCGTTCTGTTTGTATATTTATAACTGTGTGTATGCATATTATTTAAATTATTGATTTTAAGTATTTATTATTGGCTAATAATTGGAGCCCCTAAACTGTAGTGTAGTACCCCATTTTGTAGGAAATGCGCACCTGAGTACGAATCAGTCATCATATCGCGTCGCTCGCCACCACTTTGAGTGGTTGAAGTTTGTATGTTAACTGTTGCATTAACTTGTTTGTTTAAAGAAAAAAAAAGCAGTCAAATGAATGATTTAAATAAAAAATAACTGCATAATTTTTTTATAAATATAAATATATTTTTTATGTTTTTCACTTTAAAATCAAAAAATTATTTGAAATTATAAAATAATAAAACTATATTCACCTTGGTTTAGAAGTTATGGCACCTTTTACACATGCCTTAATTTCTATAAGCGCGATTCAAAAGGTGTTTGCCATTGGTACTATTCCACGACCCAAAAATGATATTAGTTTTTCGTGTTGATGTGATTGACCTCGAAGATGACGTTTCCGCACCCATATATATATACTCAAAATAATATCCTTGATATCATATTAAACAATCATAAAAATCGGAGGGGTAGGAGCTAAAGTAAAAAAATACCAAATCCGATCCCACATGAACACAGTTTTCATTAAAAAATATAAATATGGGAAAATATGAATAAAGAGAATATTACTTTGAGAACTGTGAACAAAACCTTTCGACTGCGGTACCCCGTCAATTCGTCGAAAAACGGTATAACGACAATTATAAAATTCGACTAATTGTTTTTCGAAATGTTTTCGGACGAATTATTTTTCAACGAATTGTTATTTGACGAATTATTGTACAACTTTTTTAGTATATGTCTTTTTAAATATCGCTTATTTAAAACAACCCTTGGGAATGGCTGGTAGCTTTGTGCTGGAGGAGTATTTTGTTATTTTTTTAATTTAATCGCAAATTTATGTTAATTAATGTATATAATTTTTTTCGGTAATTGTTTTTCGGGAATTAGTTTTTCCGGCAACTAACGAAGTACAGGTAATTATACTTAAGGCGTAGTTTCAGTTTAAAATTAAAATAAGGGAAAAAGCCGAAATGCAAATAAAATAAATTTTACCTCCACTACATACCATAAACCAAAAACCACAAACCATTTACTGCATTTAATTCTCCCTCCCGCAAAAAAAAACACGAAAATAAAGCTATCGCCGCTTTAGCTCTTTACGTATGTTTTGGTAAAAACTATATAAGAAATCTCTCCATATATCTCTACATTATGGGTTGCGTTCTAAAATCTATAATAAATTTCAAATTAAATGTCAAATGTCAGAAAAAATTACATAAATGTTACATAAATATTGATATTGTTATTGTTTGTGGCAGAGGTATATAAAATATTTCTGAAATAACCAAAAATTAACAAAAATTGTATGTTTAGAAAAAAAGGTTATCCCTGCTCATATTACACCACCTCACGTACCGCTTAAATTAAAGTTTGTTGATCGTCTTTAACCTCACTAATATACCCTGCGAAATTGAATTACTCATTTAACACATACAAATGTAATATTTTTGAAGAGCTCCTCTAATATGCGCAAACGCTTCAAAACATTTAATGCGAGACTAGCAGCAAGATGACGAAAAGGCATTTTATATATATTGACAACAGTTTTTGATTATCAACATTGAAAACTCTTTTGGCAGATGTCATTTAACGTTTACATGTATATGTGCGTGTACAGATTCAACTCTCCCATTTTTTAGCTGGTAAATGGTTCGTGATTTTTGGTATATGGTTTGTAGTGGAATTAAGGTGACACTTATCGAGCTTGGCATTGGTCTCGGATATCGTTTTCATGCGAGATCAAAGCCAAGCTGATGCTAGAACTCTGGCACTGAACTCGATTCAAATTAGTGTGTTGCCGTCGATCAGCGACACCAAATCCATTATATTGTTTGGTATGACCCCAATGTAACATTCAGTGGTCGAATTCCAACAGACTTTTTGCAACGATGGACGTAACATTTCTAAACTCCTGAGTCCGATACGTCCAAAAATAATTGTGCCGAAAACCTTGTAGCATCCGTATTTTGGGATGCTCATGGAATAATATCATGGATTAAGTTAAATCGCATTTGTAATGGTCCCTCAGCCACTGTATTTGCTAGACCTGGCCCCCAGTGACTTCAATTAAAACATGAATACATGGCTAACCGGCTAAGCGTTTTTACTAAAATTATGAACTCACAAGCTGACCTGACCGACTTTTACCCGTCAATGGTAAATCACGGATTAACGCCCTGGAAAGTTTTGCTTAATGTATGGTGGGATTAGAGATTATACTATTGGATTGACCAGAAGCGGCCACATCAGTTGGAAAATAAGAACGGTGTTGTGTTCCATTAAGACAGCACTAGTCCTCACGTTTTTCGTCACCCTTAGAATCATCGGCAGCTGGGTTGGGAGATTCTAATGCTTCCACCTTATTTTCCGGACAACGCACCAAGTTATTACCATCTGATTTTGTCCATGTCTAACGCGCTTGCAAATATTAAGTTTGCACAAAAGGTGCAGTCCACATAACAACCTTGCTTATACAAGTATATTAAGGTTTCTATATGAATTTTGTTGCGTCCAAATGTTTATGTGCAAACGTAATTTTGCGGTGAGCAAGATAACTATGGATAACTTTTTTTCGTGTGTCACCTATTTCTTGTCAATAAAGAATCCTCCTTAAAAAATGCAATAAAAAAATCTTTTTTTCGACCAATCTAACTAATCTAACTCTATAAACAATATAATAACTAAGATAATTACAACGGAAATGTGACTTTTTATCGATATTAAGACGTTATCATACGTACAGGCAACTCTTCAAATTTATATAAAAGTAACAAGATGTGAATCGAGTGTATCAGTTACGTTTTTACAATAGTTAACAATGCATTCAATGTATGCGATTTTATTGTTCAGCTTTATTGCTGTTAGTCTAGGTATTTACAGAAAGTGATGATTTATTTTATTATTATTAAATTTAATATAAAAAAACAAAACAATAGTGTAATGTGATGATTTATAATAATAATATTGTGCACGATTATTATGCTTTACTACACAAAATTTAATTATTTTATTGATTCATTTTTTTTAATCAAACACTTATTTCGTAGCTTTACCAGCACCTCCTGCACCAGATGCCCGCTTATGGGGTGGGGAACTAGCCAATATTACAGACTTCCCATATATTGCCACTTTACAGACGACTCATCAGTTCTGCAGAGGTTCTATAATTGCCAACAGATGGATTTTAACAGCAGCCTCTTGTCTCGAGTAAAATTTATTTTTCTTTTGCTTGATATAATTAATTTTCAATAATATATATTTTATATATGATCAGGTCCATAAGCCCATGGATTTTTGACATCCTTGTCGGGTCTTCTTCCACTGCAAATGCCGGTGCAATTAGAGTCCCAGTACTACAATACTTACAACATCCACTTTTCGATAATTCTTTTAGAAGTAAGGATTACGATTTTGGTCTGATTGAGCTAGAGTCACCACTCGAATTCACTGAAAATGTGCAGCCAATTGCTCTGCCCGAACAGGGCGCCGAACTTGAGGATAATTCCGAGGCCATTGTAATTGGTTTTGGACATCAATTCGAAATTATTTCCGGCAACTATTTTCTTCGTTTCGCAAAAACACAAATTTTCAACCACGCCGAATGTGCTAATATTTTCCAAAACAGAAATGTCAATTTACATGAACGTGTATTTTGTGCGGGATACCCGGAAGCCACGTTCAGCTCATGCATTAATGACGTGGGCAATCCACTTACTGTTGATGGTGTTCTCTACGGATTCACAGCTACATCTTTTGGCTCTGAAAACTGCTACAATGCGGTGAGACGACCAGAGGTGTTTGCCAAAATATCTGCAGCTCGTGATTGGATTACTCAAGTTACTGGAGTTTAAGAAGTTATTGCTTGTTGCATATGGTGATAAACAGAGCTATTTAAAACTCATGTTGGATAAGACAATTGGGCGTTTTTTAATAAAATATTTTGATTAAAAATGTAATATATAAAAATATAAATAAAAAGATGTTCATATTACAAATCTGTTTTAATAATAATATTTTTTTATGTAAAAATGTTAAAATATGTAAATAGGTAGGCTATTATTTTCGATTTATCACAAAATCGAAATTATTTTCATATAAACATTATCAGTAACGCTACACTGATATGTTGTTAGGTTTGAGATGCCAATATATTATTTATTATGATAACTAGCCATCCTTGAAAATATTCAATTCTATAAAACTTTAATTAATATAATTCATAATATAATTTTTTTACATTCTTTGGTAAAAACACAGAAATGTAATTAAAAAATGTGGTTGACTTAGACTTTGCGAAAAAAAAACAAATCTATAAAGAGATCAAGTTTATATATTATAAATTAGCAATTACGAGAATGGATTACATTTATTTTAAGAAATTGTCTAATATTATTTTCAAAAAATAAACATTTCATATATAATATTGAAGCATTAATAATTACAGAAAAATAAAATTATCTCTCACTCTCATTCTCATTAATTCAATGTCTCAATAATTATATATAGCATCACCCTGCGTTTACGTAACTGGTAACTCGATACTAAACCTGTATGTTTGTGTGTGTATGTGTCACAAAACTTGTAATTATCCAAGAACTTTGGATTAATAATTGTAGAAATAATCTTTTCAGTTAATGAATCCTTAAGGTCTAGAGACCTAATCTACCAATGATCTGGATGCTACGTTGATCGCTCAATTTAGCGGAAGGGAAATGGTTACAATCGAAATTGATTTTATATCGGATGGAATAAATATTACTATATACCCAATTCCGTTGATCAGAATTCGCAGTAGGAGTAAGGAGGAGTAAGTGTGTTAAATTTTAAAAACCCTGTCTTTATATACAGCACAATGGAATATTTTATCGGATTCTGTAGATGGTCTTGAGTCTACAGCAGTCCTGGTGACAAAAGACCAGCGCGTTTTCTTGCCCTTGGTTGTCCTTCAATCTCCTGAAAATCCGCAATCGAGTTAGAAATATATTTAATAAAAAACTAACAAAAGGATTGACTGGGAGCAATTCTCAGGCGATGAGGGAGTACAAAAGTACTCTCAGGCTTCATCTAGACTACACGACACACTCTCGAGATGTCCCACCGTCAATAACTTTTCATTAAAGCTACTAAATGTGAAGCCACCCTTCATTTCCTTAAAACGCACTGTCCTAACAGTAAGTTTGTTGATGACGAGAGTATATTCCATAATCCATCGAATGAGATGAGAATGAGAGAACATCTTTTTTACCATTATAATCTCCTGGAGAAGTCGAGTTTTTTCTGCAGTTCTACAGAATAGCATTGATCTAATTAGGTCTTCCTTGCTCGATATTTTTGTAGGCTACATGCCTACACCCAGAAGGAATGTAAGCGTCGCTGAGATTCAAATTAATCACCACTTACCAGACATGTAAGTCCGTTAAATATTCTCTGCATATGCTTGTGATGAAAGCAACAGCTCTTAACAACGAAGAATTTTCTTTTGGATTTTTCTTTGATATCGAAGGTGTATTTAAAAAGAAGCATGCATGTCCAACAGCGTTAGTCACACCATATCTAGATAGGTAGTAGATTCCATGCTCAAACTGAAAATAGTCACCTTATGCATTGTAGTAAAATTTCAGGTTTATAGGGGCATACCCCAAGAGGGGTTCTACCTGCGTTGCTATGCAATCTGTATGTAGGTCAATTAATTTACTAATTAATAAAAAAATACTGCCAAAAAATGCAAACTACTTCAATTTCATCCTTGCCTATTCAGATGGCATTACGGTCTTAATTACTGGTAAACATATACCAGCGTCTTACACGACCTTATTCAATGGTTAAAAATGTTGTGCTCACCGAAAAAAATGAACACAATGTTTGCCTGTGAGGTGTTTCAACGAGCTTGGAGTTCAATTTTGTAACTTTTACAGTTCATATTAAAATTATTTGGTATGATTTTTTAATTGTTACCTGTGCAGAATGTAGCACTTTAAATCAGTAGGTTTCTCTTGCTATTAAAAGCCTCTTTCTGAAATAGGTAATTGATTTGGAATAGCAAGATAGATCTCGGTACATGGATATATCTCAAAAATATGCTCATTTGCATTGCAAATTTGATAGAGTCGCGTCAGGGCAAATTAAGACTCCTAACCATCGGGGAGGCTTCGTTTAACCATAGGCTTCGGGAAGCGTTGTTTGTAGCATTAGCGAAAAGTGACCTGTCGAAGCGCAGTATTTCGGTCTGGAAGTCCGCTGCACTGTGTGCAATTCGTTTGTCAGTCGGTCTTCGTACTATGTGGTATATGATAGGAACTCATTTCTATCTTGAATATAGTTTTACCTGTCCAGGAATAGGAAAGCTTCGGGGGGTATCAATCCGCTGTTCAGTGTTGATTCAATATACAGATCGCTTGGATACATCGAATGATGTAGACGACTTACATCGTTTAGCATTCCATGTACGAGGGGCACATATTAAACCATATGGGTTCTCCGTACGATAAGATTGGTCTAATGAGTGTCTTATAACAGATTATCTTAACATCCGCGCTCAAATACTTACTGTAGAATAGTCTTCTAAGTGACATAAACGCTTTTATGGCATTTAACAGTTGAATGTTAACATGATCCGTAAAGTAAATGAAGTGGTCTATATTGATACCCAAATATTTCACTGTAGTTTTATTATCAATGAGTATCCGCCTTTCTGCGTCGGCGTGGATTATGCCTTTTTCCATTTGCGTGGAAACATAAATTAAGCGCATTGTTAAAGAGCACGCAGTACCTCCGCATGACAACATCAGGAATTTTCTTTAGTACAACGATGTAAATGCGTCGTTCCCAGACGATTTTTTATGGTTAAGCTTCCCTAGTATATTTCTTAGGTTTTCAAGTGTTGTGAAATAGTTCTGTGTATCCTCAGAAGTTAGACAATCTGCTCGCTTTACGTTGTTGAACAATATGATTGGGTTATTTATGATTATATGTTCCATCTCTCGGTTAACAGTGCTCGACAGTGAAGGTTCACCAAAATCATTTATGCCCACTACCTCCAAAAGACAATAAGGTCACACATTCCTTCGTTGACTTTTTTCCTGAAAATTCTGTTAATGTAGTTTTTGTGCGTTATACCACTATTTTTTTCTTTCCAGAACGATGTTAAAGCAGCTGTGTGTAGCAGGAATTTTTGCTTGTTAGGTTTGCTTATCCGCACTCAAAACTCCTACAATTACGTTAACATCAAATCTACCAGTCAAATCTGACGTTTCATCAGTGGAGCACCACATGAAAGGGTTTCCTGCATTCCAATTAAGTTTTCCTGAATTTTATTTCATACAAACCTTGTCTGGCTCTAACTGGTAGAACTAGGTCTGCGCAGGTTCCTATATAGGATTTGTATGGTTGAACCTCCTATAGGGTGAAAAGTTATTTCAATGTATTTTTCGGCATTGTAAACAGCCGTTTCTGCAAGCTACCTTCGGTTTCGGCATTTTTTTTTGAAGTTAAATATCTTTATTTTCCACAAATCTGTTCGAACACAATCTGATATTCCGTTTTTATTTCTTGAAAAGAGTTCGAAACGAGAAATTTGTTTTTATCTATTCTCGAAACACGAAATATTTTTTGAAAATACAAAAAAATAGTGTAATAACTTTCAAATTCGAGTTATATGTGCCACGCCAAGATCGTTCGATTTGACCCCATTAGACTTTTTTGTGTGGTTTTCTTTTTATGAGTTTCTGCTCGAGGCCTCAAAATGTTAAAAGCTAATTTGCGTACCTTCTGGACTCGGCATTCATAAGAAATATAAATTTGGTGCATAAAAGTGTCATGGGAAGTGTAATACGCCGTCGAACGTCATGTTTTCCATCACTCTAAAATTAAATAATAAAAAACGACAAATATAATCTGAATTTTGGTTTATGATCCAAAAAATTTAAAATATAAACATTCAAGTCATTCCATCGAGTTGTTCTTGAGATATCGTGGTAACATGTTTGAAAAGCATTTTTTTCAGAAAACGAGTTTTAAGATTTGGTTAACGATTTTACTTTTCATTTGATACCATTCGCCTTTTGAAATATTTCTCCTTTTTATCCTTAAAATTAACTTTTACTGTTTTTTTGATAAAACTTTGACGCCCTCTCAACCCTTGTTTATTTCCCGCAAATATTTTTTGTGTTTTCTGGTGGAAATGCGATCCGCTAAGGGGTCAGTTACATGAGAACCTCCCATGAAACTGAGTTACACCCAAAAACATTAGCATATTATTCTTTTTTATTGAGTGTGAGGGGATCCACAAAATACTGACAACCACACCTATGTCCCGAAGCTCTAGGATTGCACTTTTGCAGTTTGTGAACAGATTTGAAGATCGCGCGGAAATGCTGGGGTTCGTGAGAACTAGACCAGGGGGGATTCTCCATCTAAAAACGGCATGCTATTAGAACGGCAGACATCTCGGCAATAAAGATAGAAGCTGCTTGTGGAAGCGCTATTTGTCCTTTTCCTAGATTAGGTGCACCACCCGTTTGACCGTTTAAAACTGATCCATCAGTGTAAACCATGGTTCCCAACTGCGATAATTCTACCATTGCAAAGCATTTTCGAGATTATAATTCTTTCCACCTTTTCTTTTTTAAAACCCTATTAATATTATATTATGTTATGATGATAACTAACAATTTTATATATGTATAATAAATTTTATGCAGTCTCAGAAAACTCTCCAAAATGAACTGGAAATGGGCGTACGATGGCGTAAATTCGTCAATTCCACGAAACTCAGGCCTCGAATGCTCGCAGTACCTAACGCCAAAGCGCCAATGGGTTGAAAGCTGTTTCGTTGTGGCACTCAGCTTGTGCCTTTTGCGCTGGGGCTACATCAAGGCACGTCCGATTATCGCCAGACATACCAATAAACCTAAACCTGTAGGTCAACAGATGCTACTGGTTGCCATGACATTCACACTGGGCATGGAGTTGGGTTTTAAGTTTGCCTCACGCACCGTTATCTATATTTTAAATCCGTGTCATGTGACAACGCTTATTCAGGTATATAAATAACTGAATAGAATATATTTTTTTTTTTATTTATTCGAATATTGTTTTCAGATCTATCTGTTGGCTGCAAACGAGAATAAAGTAACAACCGCCCTGTTTCGACTGCAGTTGAACTTTCTCAATGGTCCATTGTTGGCTTTTCTGTTTCCCGAAACTGACTCTCGGCAAATTCCACTTGAAGCGGTTGCCTACTATGTACAGCACGGTCTAATGTTTGTTATACCGTTTTACTTAATCAAACGTGGAGGTACTTAAAAAGCACAGTAATAATTAAATCATATTTACTAATTTCGATGGACCTTGCAGGATCTTACAATGTGGAGCCTTTGTCGGACTTCTCTTGGAATGCTATGGGATTTGCTTTGAACACCCTGTATCATTTTACAATTCTTGAAATAATCGCCATCGTAAGTACATATATATATATATATATACAAATTACATACAAATAACATCTGTTTCTGAATATCCATTAGCCGGCTCAAGTTAATTTAAATCATATGCTGTGTCCTGCTCTACTCGATCCCTTCGAAGGTCCAAACTATCGTATCTATGCGTGCATACATCAGGCACTACTATGTCCATTGCTGTGCAAGTTCTACAGTGTAGCCTTTACTCCAGCACAAGATGTCGATGTGGGTGTAAAAATACTGGGTGCCACCACTGGAAATTGCACGAAGAACGCATCAATGATCGATAAGGAACGTTTGTACAAATTGTTACCCGATGGAAATAGTGGTTGTGATGATAATCAAATTAACAAATTAATTCAGCTAGTCGATAGTAAGATTGTAAAGAAATACGATTAGGATTTATGTTTATATGGTGATAATTTTAGAGAAGTAATTGGGGAAAATGTACGATTAAGATAGTTATACATATATATAGGTATATATAATACATGAGGCTCTCAGATTGTATATATAATATGTCAAACGGATCGACGAAAATGCTTTATTACCGCGTTTTAATTTACAAAAGAAGATTTTTTTATATTTTATTGAGGGAAACATTAGTTGTTGTTGTTGTTTGTTTTTGACGGCTGCTAACTGTAAAATACCAAAAATAAAAAATCCACATCTCAAGACTTGTTTTGTTTTGTATGAGAAATAAGTCTCGGGTTAAATTTGATGACAAAATAAATATTAAATTCGAATCTATTTTATGAAATAAGTTCGATTTAAGCTTATAGATTCTGAGAGTCGCATAATATGTAAATCTATAGTTGGTAGCCAACTTTAATAAACAAAAATACGGTTATGCGATAAAGTCAAACAATACAAAACTAACATTAATACTATATTATAATTTAGAATTATACCTACTAATATACATATATAAAAAAGTACATATTCTGTATACTATTTAGATATACAAACACTAATAACAAGTACATAAAAACATGATATTACAAATTTCAATTAAAACTAGTTTAAATTATGTATGTTTTGTATACATAAGAATTATATATAGGTAGTTTATTATCAAATATTTGTAAAGGGTTTTTCAATAGGTGCGCTTCAACTTTTTTTTTTAATAAAACACAAACGGTTTGACTTTTCAACTAA
>JANSTU010011002.1:0-15562 GCA_027564075.1 Bolitophila hybrida | reverse complement strand
ATTAAGATTGTTTTGATATTTGAACAATAAAGCTCGAAAAATCATGAATTTACCTTTAAAACTTAGTTGTAGACCTAATATATTTTTTATTTTTTGTGCGATCCGCTCTCCTAAAATATTGCATTTGTAGACATGGTGTCATGTCAAATAAAAATAAAATAAAAATAAAATGAAAAAGGTCTGTCTAAACTTATAAATTTTAGTGTGTTTTTTAAATAGCTAAAATACAATGGGAGAAAAAAAAACCTTTTACATTAAACGCACCCATCTAAAATGATCATGATAAACTCTCCACAGAACCGCAACGCACGCATAAATCGCTCGGGGGAACGCAAAGTGACGTTGGACGATTGCGTTTACAAAACGAAAACGTCTTGCGACTTGCGAAGTTGTGTGATTCGGACATATTTAATTACGGTAAAAAGCATTCTCGGTAAATTATTTTTTAAAGATCTTCAAACGCGTTACACAACAACACCACCATGGATGAGGAATACGATGCTATTGTTCTGGGCACCGGTCTGAAGGAGTGCATTTTGAGTGGTATGCTATCAGTGTCTGGCAAAAAAGTGCTCCACATCGACCGAAACAAGTACTATGGCGGCGAATCTGCATCTATCACGCCTCTCGAAGAACTTTTTGAACGTTTCGGTTCCGGAAAGCCTGACCCAAAGTTTGGCCGTGGCCGTGACTGGAATGTTGATCTAATTCCGAAATTCTTGATGGCCAATGGCCTGCTGGTTAAGTTGCTGATCCACACGGGCGTCACCCGTTACTTGGAGTTCAAATCGATTGAGGGCAGCTACGTGTACAAGGGCAACAAGATCTCGAAAGTGCCCGTTGACCAGAAGGAAGCACTTGCTTCAGATTTAATGGGTAGGTGTACAGACCAATATTTGTTTAAGAATTTTCTTCCTGAAAATAATTGATTTTTTTTGCTTTGTGTGGCCGTGTAAACGTCATGATGTCGCCGCGATCTGCTTAGCTGATGACCTCGGCGCACAGCGCTTGCGCTTGATTTTGAGTTTTTTCTTGTATTTTATCTTTATGTGTGGCATAGATGAGTGGTCTTTCGCTGGTCATGCGTTTATTCTTCCGTCGATCTCGATCTACCTGAGCGAGCACACTTTAGCATTAGCTTATTTTGATTGTTTTTTTAATAAATTACATTTGCAGATACGATGAAAAGAATTAATTATGTTAGTTACAAAATTCTTATCTTTAGCCAATTATTTGCATACGTTGATAACCTTTTTTATCATTTTTCTGGCAATAAGATGGTTTATGTACGATTGCCATGATTGATAATTTATAAATATTCAAATTAGGAATGTTCGAGAAGCGTCGTTTCAGGAACTTCCTTATCTTTGTACAAGATTTCAAGGAAGACGATCCTAAGACATGGAAGGACTTTGATCCCAAGGCCAACATGCAGGTGTTGTACGACAAGTTTGGACTAGACAAAAACACCCAGGATTTCACCGGGCACGCTTTGGCTTTGCATCGTGATGATAACTACCTCAACGAACTGGCCACCATAACGATTAACCGTATTAAACTTTACTCGGACTCATTGGCTCGCTACGGAAAATCACCGTATTTGTATCCGTTGTACGGATTAGGTGAGTTGCCGCAAGGATTCGCTCGATTGTCCGCCATCTATGGAGGTACATACATGCTGGACAAACCCATCGACGAGATCGTCACCGGTGAGAATGGTCGCATTGTTGGCGTCCGGTCTGGTACCGAGATTGCCAAATGCAAGCAACTCTACTGTGATCCTAGCTACGTTCCTGATAGTGTAGGTTTTTTTTTTAATCCAATGTAATGGCCTTTCTATAATTAATTTTGTTTTATAGGTTTTCAAGAAAGCACAGGTTGTGCGTTGCATTTGTCTATTGGATCATCCTATTGCTAACACAAAGGATGCTCTATCCACCCAGATTATTATTCCACAGAAGCAGGTTAATCGCAAGTCTGATATTTATGTTTCGGTTGTGAGCCACCATCATCAGGTTGCTGCCAAGGGCTGGTTCATTGCAATGGTTTCGACAACCGTTGAAACTGCCGATCCCGAGGCTGAGATTAGCCATGGTCTGGCTTTGCTGCAACCGATCGCTCATAAATTTGTGTCGGTCTCTGATTACATGACACCGTCTGATCTGGGCGCCGAGTCACAGATCTTCATCTCGGAGTCATATGACGCCACCACTCACTTTGAAACCACTTGCTTGGATGTTTTGGATATATTTAAGCGTGGAACTGGCGAGGAGTTTGACTTCTCCAAGATCAAACTGGAGACCGGTGACGGTGATGAGGAACAGTAACTATCGAGCAGCAGTGATAGTTGGTTTAGACCCCTCCAACGTCCCGGTGCTTCGTCGTCAGCCGATTGAGTGCTAATTAAAGCAGATATTTCAGGCTTGGAATGACAGAATGTTTATAAAACATCGAAATTCAACAGGAAAAAAAAGAGTTAAAAACCACACAAAAATATCCTGCTCAATTACACCACACATAAATTGGGGTCTGTTTTAATAAGAGATTTTCTTATTGGCTACTATTTACATATACACACAAAAAAAAACTACAATTTTATTTTCAATATATTATTTTTATCATTTATACTGGTACACACAATATTATTACTTTATATTTTATCAAAAATAATAATTAAATTTAATTGCATTGATGTTTTGTTTATTTTATTTTTTACACAAATGTTCTATTATTTCTATTGATAAGAATATAGTATAAAAACACTAAAATTACAGAAGTTACGGTAATTGTTAGAATTTATTTAAATGTGCTGTTAACTTCAAAAATAGCTTGAACTCATGATTGTCTTAAAAAAACACGAATATTGTAAAAAATACCTACTATTATGTCTTAGTAGTTCTAATTACCGTCTATAAACAACGGTTATTATGTTTTTCGCATGCATTCCCATTTACAATATTATTTAAATCACATTTTAAATGTTTCATCGTCAGCAGCAGCATTATATAGAAAGAAGAAGAATAACAAAAACACTTAGATTAATCGTCAATTTTACAAAATAATAATGCTTATGCACGAATCTCTGTTATGGCTTCTCGTTGGTATCGACGGCGCTGCCCTTCTCTATTGCGTTCACATATAAAAATAG
This sequence comes from Bolitophila hybrida, assembly GCA_027564075.1. Taxonomy (NCBI): domain Eukaryota; kingdom Metazoa; phylum Arthropoda; class Insecta; order Diptera; family Mycetophilidae; genus Bolitophila; species Bolitophila hybrida. The sequence continues at coordinate 12,414 of JANSTU010011002.1, read as the reverse complement.
CAAATAAGGAATACACAACTAATAAACATATATAATATGATTGTAATTGATCATTTCATGTCATAAGAAAATTGCAGGTATTTTATTAACTCACCCACACCCACACAAACACATAATATGTATATGGTTGAAATCAGTTTGTAAACGCATATAAAATGAATTATTATGAATGTATGAAGATCACAAATAAATATCAAACATTTTCATTTTCAAGCTGAAATTTTAGTTTTTTTTTTATTTTATCATATTTATTGTGATATGGATTTGTTGAATGTATTAAATGTGGCAGGGATTTATTTAGAAATTGCATTTATTAATGAAAGCTTTGTGCCGGTATGTCTTTATCCCAGTTATACACAGATATGCTCTAGTGACAGATACAATTCATAGAATTACAATTACAATTGTTTGAATGTGTATATTTATATAAAAATGTAGAGTACCGAAAAGAGGATTACTAAATATATGCTATTGTCCATCTGTGTTTTTATATTCAATATTTAAAAAGTGAAAACACTACATTAGTCATTTTATTTTGCCCAAAATATAGTTCAGTGGATTTGTTGTCATTACAATGTACAAAGTACAAAGTAGGGTTATATATTTATGTTGTGTCATAGTCATTGTTTATTACGCCGGATTTTAATTTCAACAAATTTAAAATAGAAAATTCATCCCAAAATGGATACTCTGGATCTATTGAAAATCGTCGAACAAGACTTCAATGTAGTTGAGTCACAAATTGCTGAGGATCGCGAACTGTTAACGGTAAAAGACAAGAATGACCGTTACCTGATTCACTGGGCAGCCTTGCAGGGCAAAGATCGCCTAGTTGACTATTTGTTGAAATTCAACGAGACACCGGTGAATGCTGCAGATGATACATTAGCTAATCCATTAATTCTGGCTACTCTCAAGGGAAATCTCAGTGTCGTCGAGTTGCTACAATCAAAAACCGATGATATCAATCACCGAAACTGGCAGGGTCATTCTGCCTTGCAATACGCTTGCTCCAAGGGTTGGATAGATGTGGTTGAGTTTTTGTTGCAAAAGAATGCTGACGTAAATATTCAGGACAATCGCGGCGATACGTCACTGCACCGTTTGGCTTCGTTGGGACGTACCGAGATTATGAAACTGTTGTTGAATCACAAGACAAAACCACAGTTGAATCGACAGAATGCCGAAGGTAATACTGCACTACATATTGCCTGTGAGGATGACCAGTCCAATTGTGCGCTGTTATTGCTTGAACACGGAGCTGACGTTGAAATTTTGAACAAGGAACAGAAGTCACCGGTTGATCTGTGCAAGCCACATTTATGCAAGGTGATTAAGGAGAAGCGAGGATTGAATTAAATTTAATTATTTAAATGGTTTGACTTTTTTATATATCCGATTTGTAAAAAATATTACTTTAATATTTGTAAAACATATAAAACAATAAAGATCAAATATGATTTTTGAAATATGTCTTTTAATTTATTTTATTATGCAGGTAAAACAACCAACTAATAATCCCAACATGTTTAAAACAAATTACAAATCCACATTGAAACAATACACATTATTATTTCTACATCCAAATATCAGATGATTTTCGCTCACAGCAGGACTGGAAAACAGTTCACCATCAATTGAAAAGCTCTGCCGCAGAGTACCGTCTACAGTACTTAAAATACTAATTGCACCATTTGTAGAGCATGTCACTGTCAATGCGTCTCTAAAAGTTGCTGGTGTTGAAAACACAGGTGCCTCCGACTTGAACTTCCATCTGAGACTAGCTGCTGGTTCGATAAGATCAACATTAAGGCAGTACACATTTCGGTCATGACATCCAAACAGAACTAACGTTTTTGTGTAGTCTGCACGTTGTTCGATTGCAAAGGATGAAAATATATTTCCGTTGGTAGAATATGTCCAGAGCTGAATAAGAGATGATTAATCGAATATATAAGAGATGCGATTTAATTTGTACTTACCGTATGTCCATCTAAATCGATGCAATGAACAGTACCGCTTACCTCAGCAATTATAATCTGATCGACTGCTGGTATTTTACATGGAGTAGAGAATATCGGTGAGGATAATTGTTTTTTCCAATCACAACTACCGGAAAACATAGATATCCGGCTAAAGGTTCCGTCAAGGGTACACACAAGAGCACTGCATTCGTTTAGGAGGCACGGACTGGCATACACACTCTTCGTACCCACCTTCGTGCACCAAACAAGCTTACCTGACTAAAAACAACATATTTAATTTTTATGTATCATGTATTTTACTGTTATTTACTTCATCCAGACACCAAACATTAGCTGCGTCACTATAGTTTCCGAAAATAATACGTTGACCAATTACTGCTGCCCTGCACTTGATCATGCTTCCGGAATCAAATTTCCATATTATCTTTCCTGTGCGAACATCAAAACAATACAAAAAACCATCGTAACAACCGACTAATCCGTAAACGCCCATTTGTCGAACTTGGCTTTCAATTCGGTCTGGTAATTTTAGCTCAGAGACAATAGTACCGTTTACAGCTAGAATATTCAAAAGTTTATGTGAATGACTTCCCACCGAAACTATTGTCTGAGAGTCATTCATATAACATAACGTCGGCGTAGCATCTACGCACTTCTCCAAATTGAGGAACCATACCGGTGATTTAATTTGAATTTCTTTTGAGATAACGTTTTTCTCAGGATGAAATTGATCGCCTTCCAGATAGTCTATAACATCTCGAATGGTTTTCTTTGGATTCAGTAACAATGTTATTAAAGATGGAAATGTGCATTTCTGCAAATGTTCTATATTAGCTGTTATAAACAGTGAAAGCTGCGACGTTCCTCCCAATTCTGTAAAAGATGACAATTTATGGCATTTGTTCCTTTTCTGACAGGTATAATCATCATAATTTTCTTTCGAAAGTTCAATATTGGTTCCTAAATGAAGATTTATCATATTTATAAAAAGATTAACTGGAGAAAGTACAGTAATGATCTTATCTTTATCTTTGCAATGTTCCACTAGCTTAGCTTTAGATAATTTACCATGTTCGGACAGTGGAAACTCGCTGACAAACACAATTTTATCGGGAACGTGATGCAGAGTCAAATTCTTTCGTAGGTATTGTAACATCTGCTTTTCGCTGATATTCTCCCAGTCGATAGGAATTACACATACAATTACAATGTTCTTTTCTCGATCGAAAATACAAGTAGCTTTAAGTACGGATTCCTTCCATGCTACCGCTACATTTTCAATAGTCTTAAGATTCACTTTCTCTCCGAATTTCTTAATCACATCATTCGTTCGTCCTCGGTAGTATAATTGGTTATCACAGCGTTCAACTAAGTCACCAGTTTTTATAATAGCTGTACGTTCGACATCCTCAGGTACAATCAGACATTGTCTACCATTCGGCTGAATACACAGTTCACCGATGCCACTGGATGATACCACACAGTTTTCAGCGAAATCATAAAGCTGTAGCTCTATTTGATTGTCCAATGGTTTACCAATGGGAATATCAGCTCCAGCTAGAACAGCACTACATAGAACTTCGTGTACGGTACTCCAGCAAGACACTTCTGTCACGCCGTATATATTGAAAATACGTTGTTTCTCACAATTTTGAGTCCAGTCACGCCATGTGGAAACAACTGAACTACTAGGAAATTCTTCTCCACCAAGAATTAAACAACGGAGCTGTGAGTTGGTGCCAAATATACATTCTCGAATCTTCACTTGGCTCCACCGTTGAAACAATGACGGAGTCATTTGCATTAATGTGACTCTCTCGTAGCATATACTCTGCAGCAATAGATTCGGTGATAATCGTATCGTTTTGCAGACCATCATTAAAGTGGCCCCGGATACAATGGCCAGGAGTACATCGATCAAGAATGGATCGAATGTAGGCGGTGACGAAGCGAAGATAACGTCCTGAGCCGTTAGATTGTAGAGATGTCTTTAATTAATGTTAATAATTAAAGTTTTATTATAAGAAAATATAATTACTTGAGACTGGTAAGGTTTGATGTAAAGCACTCAAACGGCACAAAAATGGTTTTTGGTGTACCCGTTGAGCCAGATGTCTGGGCACAAAACATGATCCTACGTTCCAATATAATTGTTTTAGAATTATTTGTCTTAAATATAGCCAGTTTATGACTGAACAGTTCCAACGTGTCTACGCGTTGAAAAGCTCCTTCCAATAATTCAAGATCTCTATTGTCGGTGATAATAAATGCAGCATTAAATCGCTCCACATCTTTAGATATCTGTTCAAGCGTAGACGAATTAATAAAACTGAACGTCACGTTTGCTTCTAAAAATCTAAACAATATGTTCTTATAGAATTAGTTTTTCATTTAAACATTTGTCATTCTAAAACCTACCCAATTATTAGAGGCACCAGCACTGGACAATGACCCATCAATATACTACAATTTTGTAAAGATTTTTGTTCTGAACCGTCACCAAAAAGTTGTATCAGGAGATTGGTAAATTTTTTGGCAGCCTCCGCGACCACATTGTGCTCAAAATATTCACGTTTTCCATTAGAGTCGTGCCAGACTACTCTACAATTGCGGTTTTCGTTCAATAACATTTTTATATGGTATTTCCAACATGTACTTGTACCTAAATTCCTACATTTTACATTTACATTAAAATAAAAATACATTCCGTAACATGTAAACAAATATATATTAGTGTGGATCGTAAATACGAAAAATGACATTTATGCATTCCACTACACAGTGGCAAATTTTGTAACTACATTCTGTGGGGTGAAAAACTGTCAAGCTCATCACCATCTCATTGGATCCTGTAATCCCATTAATGTTCCGGTATTCCAAATCAATAACCTATTTCAGAAATAGGCTATATATAGCAAGAGGAACCTACAGATTTAAAGTGCTACATTCGAAAAACACTTCGGTCTGCCGGCCAGGATTGAACCGGCCACCTTCCATAAGCCAGGCTAACGCGTTTACCCACTCGCCTATGGCTATGGTTATCAATTTTTCGGTTAACAGAAATTTGATAATCGACAAAAATCGTTATCGTTTTTAAAACAAAACATGTTCCAATTGAGTGTCTCGACATGCATTAGTGGTTCACAAAAACAGAAACGTTGACAAGGCGGTCATCTTGCTCGACAATATAGATCACTGTTTCCATCACTGAAAATCATTAGGAGATGTAAAACAGCCTTTATTATTTTATCTTGAAATTTACAGTGTATAAAAGTAAATGTCATTACACTGACATATACTTATTTATTTAGATATTTTTTTGTTATTGCATGGTGTTTATTTAAATACTTTAAATATTAATAATAATTATTAAAAAGTTTTAAATATATGTATAATTTTTTTTACAAATAATGGGAGTAACCGGTCTGTGGAAGCTTATCGAGCCGTCCGGCAAGCCTGTTCCACTGGAAACATTGGAAAATAAGATATTGGCCATCGGTATAGTATTTTTTTGTTACAATATAATTTAACACTATTATGAAATCACAACTAATAAAAATATTAATTTTAATTTTAACTAATCAGATATTTCGATATGGCTGCATCAGGCTGTCAAAGGTTTTCAGGACTCTAAAGGCGGCTCGTTGCCACATGCACACTTGCTAGGCCTATTTCATCGATTGTGCAAGCTTCTTTTTTACAAAATAAAGCCTGTTTTTGTATTTGATGGTGGTGTACCGAGTTTAAAACGCGAGACAATTGTAATATATTTTCTTTATAATAAACATACATTTACAAAATAATTATATTTCAGCGCAAACGCATGCAAAGCAAAAACAAATTTCAAAGCGAGGCAGAACGTCTGCAACAGCTTCTCCTGCAATCGCTGGCCAAAGAAAAGGTAGTTCAACAAGCCCTGGGTGTTTCTGCGGCCAATATGCTGGCATCACCCGGTAAAGATCGAACACGAGTTGTTGAACAACCCGAAAAGGATGATCTGTTCAAATTACCTCCACTCCCGGTGGCAGACATAAGTTTAGACGAATCGTCAAGTGGACCAGATAGTTCGTTTGAAGAGAAAAACTCACGCAACTACTACAACGTAAATATACAGTCCATCGATGTGACCAGCTCGAGATTTCAGCAATTACCACCAGATGTGCGTCACGACATTTTGACGGACATCAAGGAGACGCGTAAGCAGTCCTCCTGGGGCCGTCTGCATGAATTGCCTGCACAAAGCGATGATTTCAGTACGTTCCAAATGAAACGACTGCTGAAGCGTCGTCAAGTGCAGGTGAGTCTTGAGGATGCTCAGAAAGAGATGGGTGGCAAGAGTTTGTCACTGGCTGAGCTAGAAACACTTCTATCTGAGGAGGGCGTTGTGGATGCTGCAAGTACAGGTGCTGCATCAAAGCAGATAGCATCCGATGAGAATACTCGGTATCTACTTGTTCGTGATTTGAGAAAAGCTCTAAAGGACGAGCCATCTCCAGCGAAACAAGCAAAGAAAGAGACTTCACCAGAGTCTCTAGACACCGAGTACGAGGAGGATCTAAAAATGGCAATTAAAATGTCTCTTGAAGAGTGTTGCGAGCCTTTTCCAAGTTCAGAGGAATATTCTTTTTCCGAAAACGTTGCTGATGAGGTAAAGTTACGGCCTGAGCAAAAGGAACTTCTAAAAAACACAGCCCAAAATCTGGCACGTGCGTATATGATTGAGTATGGTGGCATGACACCAGATGACATAGAAAAACTAGTGGAACAGCCAGTCAAATGTTCCGATGATAGCAAAACAGATTTCAGGTTAGATTTTAAAATACAATAAATTATAAGACGTTAGTTAATAATATATATACTACAGGTACAACGACTCTTTTGTCGTTCGAGGAACAGATAAGGCAGTATCTGACACTTCCGAGGTACACTTGATTGAGAGTTCAACAGATGAAGCGGACGATGTGTCGAGTAATGCTGATTCTGATTTTATCGATGTTCCCGAGATAGACTCTGATTTAGATATGCACACAAATTCAATTGTTACTCTTGAAATGAACCAAATACCAAAAGCTGATCTGTCGAAAGAGGTGCGCCTCGACGATCTACAGAAAGCCGTTCCTTTAGAGATTTTTGTAGAGCCAAAAGCAGAGATCGATGATTTATTCTCGGATATTTTTTGTTCAAGTTCGAAATCTGCCCAAGATGATTTTCAGATAAAACCAAAGATTGAAACAATAAAAATAGAAGAGACAATAACAAAACCTGTAAAACAAATAGATAACATTCGAGTCGAAGATATTTTAAAAAATCTTAATTCTAAAATGGAAGACATTAAGAAAATTGGCTTAAGTGATTTTGGAGTCGTCAATAAAACGTCTGCTGAGAACGTTCTTAGTCAACTGAACAATGAAATGATCAATGTTTTAGAGAAAGGATTGGATTTGGACATATTGAAATCTCCTGCGGTAAATGTCACCGAATGCTCTGGAACAATCATTGATTTGCTCAAGGATAACGAGACTGTTAACAAAAAACCAAACTCGCTCGAAAGATATTTAAATGTAACACCACCAAAACAGAAGACTCCGTCCAAGTTTGAAGTTACTGAGAATAAAAAAAATGTGGTTACTCCATTCTTTAGGCGCAAAACACCATCAGACAAGAAAAAAAGTACAAGAATAGAAGAACAGGCAACAACGCACGTATCTAGATCGTTATTTAGTAACATTCCTGATAAAACAACAGACAATTTAACCGAAGCAGCAGACGCACTGAGAGAGAACAACACCACAGAAGAACTACATAATATGGCTTCGACAATTACCCAAGATCAGCTAAATATTGAATTCGAACGCAACCGGCAAGATCGTATGGGTATGTCCATAACAGAGCGTATGAGTCACGAATGCCAGGAGCTGCTAAAACTATTTGGAGTACCGTACATTGTGGCTCCCATGGAGGCTGAAGCACAGTGTGCGTTTTTAGACGAAACCAATCTTACCGACGGTACAATAACAGATGACAGCGACATCTGGTTGTTTGGTGGCAAAACTGTGTACAAACACTTTTTTAATCAGGACAAAAATGTGATGGAGTTCCGTTCGGATAACATAGAGAAGGTGTTCAACGTTGATCGACATAAATTGATTCAACTGTCTGTGCTGGTGGGCAGTGATTATACGGCTGGTATTTCTGGAATTGGAGCGGTGACTGCACTGGAAATTCTATCGACATTTGGCTCGACATCTGTGCAAGAACATGAGTCTCCACAAACAGTCGCACTGCTATCCGGTTTGCAAAAGTTTCGAGATTGGTGGCAGAATGGACGCAATCTAGGACCGAAAGCCGCCCTGCGAAAAAAATTAAAGAATATAACTCTTAGCGAAGGATTTCCCAGTCTCAGGGTAAGTTTCAATTAATTAATTAATCAAGAGACATAATACAAATATAAATTCCAGGTCGTTGAGGCTTATCTGTATCCTGAGGTGGACACAAATCGAGAGAAATTCACATGGGGTCAACCAGAAGCAGAAACTATCCGTGAATATACCAAACATCGTTTCGGTTGGACGAACTCTAAGACAAACGACATTCTTCTGCCGGTTATAAAGAAACTGGAGGAAAAAGTGTCGCAGAAATCTATCAAAAATTACTTTGATTGTCATCGAGTTTCATCTAGAAGTTTGAATGATGCCAAGATGAGTAAACGAGTGCAGAAGGCCGTTCATCGAATGGGCGTTGCGAATGCATCCGATGACGACGAGGCCGTTGAGGCAAAGAATTCTCGTCAAAGTCGTTCAAAAAAAGCAACGGCCATTGGTACAGAGACGGCAGCTGCAATTGACAAAGTACGAGTAACTAAACAGAAAGGAAAACATCCACTGCCTGGCTCTAGTATTGCAGGTCCATCAAAAATACCAAACATTCCTGAACTAAATCCACCTATTCCACAACGTGAACGTGATCTTGCTGCTCTAGAAGATAACAAACAAAAAGCCATTCAATTGTTCAAGCTAAAGAAACAGCAAAAGTCTAGTAGTTCACAAAAATAATAGTTTTTAATGACTAAATCTGTTGAGCATCTAACTCCAAGAGGTCCGATTGCATATTTTATTTTATTTAATGTTGTATTTATCTATTTATCTTTATATAATATTTCTGTTCGAATCTTTTTAAAGTACTTCTTTGTGTAATGAGGACAAAACACCTGTGCATTTTCCAACGTTGTATGATACAGGTTACAGTGTGATTTTAGTATTATATGTATACAGTCGTTCTCATCGGCATTAATTAGAGGTAAAAAACGGCAGTCTCATCTGTTTTGCTGTGGCGAGACAATACAAATTGCATATATAAATGTAGTTATCTACATTTGTGCACGGGACATTTGTCGGATATCGTGTTTCTGTTCCCACGCAACATTATTCAACAACAATATAATAAGTAAAACAATAATATAATTATACAAAATTAAACATAAAAAAATGGAATTTGGAATTGCAGAGCACAAAGTTTATACATATTTATACAGTTAGTAGAAGAAAATGTGGTAAAACAAATGTAAGACGTATAATATTTAATTATATATGCAGCAAATCTTTGCTAATATTGCATTTGTTTTATCGGCTTCGGAAATGGCACCTAAGAATACTTGAATCTTTTTTTAGGAATCTATAAAATGTTGTTTTTAAATAATAATAATTAATGAAATAATTAAATAATTCCTAAACTAACATTTCAAGAGATGAGGGGCTCGTTTTGGTTAAATTCTAATATTGCGCATAAAATTAAAAGCAAGTATAGTCTTGAAAATATTTATCTTTTTTAATCGTTTGGTTGTTTAATATAAAATAATGAAATTTTATCACTATGACGGTGACTTGAGTGAACCGATTTGTTCAGGCGCAGTTATAGCTGCCGGCCGCTGTGTGTGTAGGAGAAAGATGCTCCCCAGTGGCTAAAAGTTCCTTATCGTATACATCGTGTAATTTTTCTCTGAAAGTAGAATAGAAAGAAGAATTGGTTCTGTTTTATCATCTATCTTTGGTTGAGGACTGCTCCGATTGCGACGACTGACGCGCCTGTTTGGATGATTATTCACTAGTTCACTAGCTAGTCTTTACATTTGTTGAATGCTTCGATGGCTTGAGAGTAGTGCAATATTTCTTCATGTTGCCTGTGATCAGTTCCACGTCAAGTGTGGAAACTCGAAGAGTCCGAATTGCGTGATGATAGCTGTCTTCTCTATGTCGTTGGGCTCGATGTGTATCTAGTGATACGCTCGTTTTAGATGCAAAGTTGTTTTTTTCCACACCACGTGAATAGGCGTTGTCCACAGAGAGAATTCGAGGGTAGGCAGATACGGTACCTTTGCAATCATGAATTCGAAATCCCGTTTGGCAAGGTTCTCACCATCGAGTCGGCGTGGACGGCAACTGAGGGGCGGCCGCTGGTTATAATGTGTTGAGTGGTTGATGAAATCAACGTTTGTTGAGCTGAGTAGTCGTTTTTGTCACGTCGATGAATTCGTTGAGTAGAGATTTTTTGTGGATAGAACAGCCTGAATTGCATTTTTTGGTATATACTTTTTGACCAAGAGGTTTGTTTAGCTTGTTGTTCTTCTTTTAAATGTTCGGATCTTTTAATCGTTTGCTACGAACAGTGTCTGTCCTGGTTTTGATTTTGATTCGCTGAGCAAAGTCGTGGGGGTGGAGGCATCGAACCGCTATCGATTCAGAACGTTAGCCAAGTGATAGGGTCGAAGATAAAGAAACACCAAGAATACTTAAACGTTTCCAGTGTGTTTGACGAAAGATGCGGGCTATGTTTGCCTTTGACGGTTTCTCCGCTGCTGTTTGTGATGGTGACTAATCGTTTTTGGTGAGGTGGCGGGCGAGTTGTCTATGAAGTAGCAGGTTTGCCGCATCAAACTGTCGATGATAAAAGCAAGTGAAGCACTTACAAGTCTCTTTTGTTGTTTCCATCGTTGTTTTCTTCATCATCGTCGATGTAGTTGGAGCGACCACGGTAAGCCGGTGAAACGTTGCGGCTGTTGTTGTGACCGCGACTTTTTCCGATCTGTCGAGTGGTTAAAACCAACTTTCGAATTATAGATGGAGGCTTACCCAGGAAGAGGAACGTCTCTTATTATTGGAGCGTGAACGTGGCCGGGATTGTCTTTCGGTTGGGATATCTTGCAGTGCGTAGAGAGTTGTGATGGAGCTCTGATTCGATCGAAGTGTCGCGGTGAACGTACGCAGATTTTTTTCCTTTTGTGCGGGCTATTTGTTTGAAAACGGAGGATTGGCTATGATGCCAATGGAGAAGGTCTGTATTGAATTCCTAGAATACGGTGAAGAGAAGCGTTCAGTGTCGTCGTAAATTCCTGCTGGTTGAGCTTTAATTTTCGACGTGGTCCATCTAGAGTTAGGTTCGATCGACCCACACCCTTCTTGAATTCGAATGCGATTTGTGCGATTTTTGTGATCCAAAAGGATTACCTGAAAACACATGAAGGCCAGGCGTTGCTGGTTGTGTGTCGAATTGTGAAACGACTGTGTTATGCGTGGTGTTGATTGTGTCACCGTTTCGAGACCATTATCACGAGAAGTCGGTGGCCCGTTGTCGTGGTTGAGAATGCCACAGTCCGACGAACAACATGATTCATAATCATATTTAAGTGCTGTTGACTGATAGGTTGCTGGCGATTTTGCTTTGACACTGAACTATGAAAGGAGCGCGTGGCTGCTGATTGTTTTCGCCTTACCGGCGGGGCACGGAATTAAGCTCGTATGAGTCACTCTGTAATGGTTCCGAGATGTGCGTGGGCGTGTCGTTGATTCGCCGTTCGAGGAAATTTCTGAAGAGAATACTATAGCTGCATTGGTCACTTCGTTGGGATATCTTCAATTAAAGATGTTGCTTACTTGAGCGTGGAGGCAATTGGTTGCATCAGTTGCTAGATTATGCACTTTGGCTGTAATAAATCAGATTTCGAGGTAATGAATTTTACTTATAAATCTTTTGCAAACGAAAATTCGCCATTTTTTTAGTCGGTTTAAATTCAGTATATATCTAAAAATAAAAATTTAATTTATTAATTTAAAAATAGTTTAACTATCCAACTGTTGGTAAATCAATCATACTTACTTTTAACGGGCATGTTTGACCTTAACCACATCTAGTAAAATATTCAGAAATCTAATCATATTGTCCAAATCTTTGTGGTTCGGTTCACAGCGTGTAGATAGCACGAACAGTTTGTCAAAATCTGCCTGTTGTTGACATCTGTGCATCGTATTTGCTTAGCTGTGATGAGATATATTTTTTCTTTTTACAGAAATATATTTTTTTTTTTTATGAAATACTCCAATAACCGATGTACCGTTGAAAATTCCTCGGTAAATTCGTGAAAAAAACAATAATATAT
>JANSTU010010992.1:0-15564 GCA_027564075.1 Bolitophila hybrida | reverse complement strand
TCTCGGTGCATAGAGATATCTCAAAAAATATGCGCATTTGCCCTGCAAAGTTGTTAGAGTCGCGTCAAGGCAAATTAGGACTCCTAAACATCGGGGATGTGCTGTGAGTGTTAGAGCACAGTAGCTCCAATAGGAGTAGCACAGCACATTAGCATGACCTGACCTGACTAGTCGTGTGAATCCGTAATGGTCAATGAATCCGGTGTACAGCATCGCACACTGGCCCTATGTCCCACAAGGGATTACAGGATCCAATGAGACACTAAATATTAAGAGTTTATTGAAGGAGAAATGATCCACTTGGGGGAGGGGCTCAAAGTTTAGCAAACATTTTAGAAAAAAAGCTTTTTAAGGATGGTAAATGTGGTACATCAATCGCTAGGTAATTTAAGTACCTAACACATAAATATCAATCCGACTACTTTTAAGGAAGATAGGCGCTCCAAAAAATCGCACCTACTTGCTAGTTAAAAAAGAGAAAACAATTTTTACACGATCAAATTTTCATAAATAAATCTTTTGTGTTGAAGTAATAAAAATTATAACTTTTACATTTTTGATTATAGATATTATGTGTTTTTGAATTTGTTTTTTGTTTTTTATTTAAACTATCACTACGCCTTAGATATATATCTGCAGACCTTAAAATAGTATAGCTTTGGTGCAGATAGGAAGCTAAATTACTTTCAGAACGGTTAAAATAACTTAAGTGCAGTTTTTGTTGGATGTCATATCTTGATGGATTTTATAATATCTAATATATAATAAATACATGTATGTGTATATTATTTTGTTTATCATTCATACCTTTGTACCTAAATAAGATCTATTATTTTTAAATTATTACTTTATTGATACTAAAAAAAAAAAATCCTATTAGTACTTTTTGTTTTTCTATCGCCAGAAATTGCCCATCGAAAGGAGTAGACAATGCAGCCGAACTATACAAATAACGAAAAAGAGTTGTTTTTCTTAATTACTCTATTTTTAATTATCATTATTTTTAATCAATACTCTGTTCAAATTGTATATAAATAATAAAAATATTTAATCAATAACTTTTAGTTATTTTTCCTTTGAAAACAATGAACACATTTAGAAGTGGCTTTACCAATAGCTATGAGATAAAGAAAAACTTTGAAGGCCATTTATTCTATATGGCGATCTTCGATATACCCAGTCAAAGATCATTCTGGGATTTTACACATGTTATCATATGTAATTAATTAAAATAATCATATATCGACACAGCAATAATCTGAGGCTTTCGTTTTCGGACTGTGAAGTCCAAAAAAATAACACACGAAAACAAAAATTATCGCAGTTTTTGAACTTCCTAAAGAACAGCTATATCTTCTTAATATTTCGCCAACGAAACTGTTCATCGACACTCTGGTCTGAAAAGAGTTCCCACATTCTAGATTGTAAGCTATTTTTATATTTATCGTTGCACATTTCCTGTTGTCCATCACTTCAAATCCAATCCGAGGTTATAATTATATTTGTCTGGTAATTAGTTTTTTTTCCAATTCGATTGATATTTTCTTTCCTACCAAAATTGGAACAATATTTGGTGTTTTTTTATTTTACAATGATACTTGCTTTATATTTTTGCATTTTCTTTGGTATTTTAAAAACATACCTTATATATTTTATACATAGAAATGAAACTTTTAAATTAAAGAATAAAGCTCCAATTGGTTTGGTTTTTTCCTGACATCAGAAAAACATTTAGATCGTCCAATTTGGTTCTTTTTTGTAGAGCGCGTTTGTTATTTGAATAATTGTCTGACAACCTCAACCGATTTAGTTTGGAAATGACACATACATACACAATTACACATATACCCGTATTTACACATAATTTTACTACTACTACTAATACAAATTTAAATTGTATCAAACAAGTACATTTAGTCTACTGAAAACTGTGAAACGAAGCAGTTCTTTCTTTTGTTCGTGCGTTGTTTTGAGTAACTTTGAATGATCTCAAGCAAAGTATTTCTTGAAAACTATTTAAAATTGTTTGAAGTTGCTAAAGTGCATAACATAAAAGGTAATGATTTTACACAAATGTCATAATTGTTCATTTTGACAAGAAAATTGAAAGTTAAAGTTAAAAAAACAGTGCCAATATAAGATTGTATTCAAGTTCAATTGATACCAAAAAAACACATACGGAACATTTAATCAAAGAAGAGCTTCAATATCTTAAAATCTTACTTGTGTTGTTTCGAGTTGAGTTTGATATTATGTTATTGATTATATCCCGAGAAAGAGAACGCATTTCCGAATTTAGTGGATCCTTACGAAATTTTAAGTGAAAGTTTTTATTGAACATTATTTGTTCTATATTGAAAGTCCTATTTTAATACGACAAAAGCTCTTTTTTCAAAAAAAGTGTTAAAAATTCCTCATATTTCATTATAGGGAGCAATAGTTTTTCTATTGAGTTTCGATAAGCTTTTTAGTTTAACGCTATTTCTTAATAAATATGCAGTGAAAGTGTGTTTTTCTTGAGAATTATGAAATATTAGGAAAGTATTTACTAAAGAGTTTTATCACAATTTTACATATTTGATAAAACCTGTCACTTCCTGGTCAGTTATTTTATATTCAGAATTAGTTTCCTGTTTCGATAAGGAAATTTGAGTTTTATGTACTTATTTCAGTTTTAACAAACAGGAAATGTATGTTGTGGTCTAAAAATGTCCGAAGGTCATATTAATATTACACATTATATTACAATAACACAAATCCTGAAAAACAATTGTGTTTATTCTTTTAATGTATTATAAATGTGCGTCCTTTGATGTATTTGATACATTATTTAAATTTTATCTAATTGGACCAAAGTTCTGTTTTTTGGGAAAAACTGATTAACATTATATAATAATGTCAGAAAACCTAATATTTTAAAAAAATCTGTTACATTACATATTTAGTTTTTCGTCTTTATTTTATTTATATTATTTTAATTTTTTTCACAACATCTATTTTTGTTTAGTTTTGTAGCTCAAATTCCTTCTCAACTAAAAGCCATAGACCACTTTAACCCACATTATTCGCCGTTATCGCTCTCCAAGTCTTTCACTCATTGACCTCATATAGGTGAGAGAATGAGTGTAGCCCCTAAATGTATTGTATGCATTAACACTTATTCTCACGTGCAAGGGAATCACTCCCAGCTAACATATTTAGTTGTATTAGTGTCGTAAACACGTCGGTACGACTTTATTTATGACTATAACTTAACTTAAGGTTGTTTTAGAGCGGTATAAGCGTCTTTACGACTGTAAATATGACTGATTTGTTTGTGTATGTGTATTTCCTTACAAATATCATAGAAAAGAACAAACAATGAAAGAAAGAAACAAACAAACATAATTATTATTATAAATAATACACTCTCTCTCTCTCTCTCTCTCCGTCGAGATGAATCGTGTATATTATTCATTTATGATAAAATTTCATAAACAAATAAACAAATATGGAATGGCATAAATATATTTTGTTTTTTGGTTTAAACACTGCTTCTAATACAGTTACCTCCAATTTACTGAGTTCTTGTGAAATCATGTTGATAAACCCGTTTCACCTGATTGGATCCGTAGAACGAAACTTTAAAGAATGACTACACAAGTTCATCCGGAGTCCAGCCCTCGTGCAGTAAGAAACAAAATTAACCCTAGTACTTTTATGCGTCAGTTTTCAATGTGAACATTTCGATTTAAAATTATCATATTAACAAACTTGTTTTATTTTTTTGGTAACTCATTTACGTTTTTTTAAAATCTTTTATTTAACTTCACAGAGTATATATATATAATTATGGACGCTGTTTACCTTATTTCCTATTATGTGATCGTTTTTTTTTTCTGCTTTAGAAAAGTTATTTTTTCCTGCAAGAATACTCATATATTCAAGCTTTTGTCATAAACCTTTTAAATTTTTTTGAAAGCTTTTCCTATAAAATTGCTGAGATTATTATAAAATTCGATGCATATTTTTAATTATTTCTATGTTTTTTTTAAATCACAGATTTTTTGTAGATAAACAATTAAATATATTTTAATTTTTGTTTGTTTCATACAAAATTATTTATTTCTATGCAAAAATTAAAAAAAAAAAAATGATTTTTTGTTGTATGTTTAGTGCAATATCCTGCGAAAACTTCCTGTGACCTGCATGCGGCCGTTCTTACTTAGAACGTTATATAAGATATAAAACAAGCAGAATTCGTCCGGACAAAAAAAACTCAATGGTATTTAATGTAAATAGTCCAAATATATATTATTCTAAATACTGTCAATGTCTGGTGCGTTTGCCAAATGTTTTACAAATTATGATGATGTGAAAATGTTGTTTCAAGATAAAATAGAGGACATCGATTAGCACTCATTACGCATCAACTCCTAATAAAGGTACTATCGAGTATCGACGATATCGAGCAGCACTCATAAAGTTGCATCATTTTTAAATGTTGTAAGAAATCAAATGATCAGTTTAGTTGTTAAAACTCTTCGCTTGGCCTGTCCCTTTAAGGGGAAGATTTTTTTTTGTTATAATAATATTGTTACCATAGCCGAGTGGGTTAACGCGTTGGCCTGGCTTATGGGTCGGTTCGTCAGACCGAAGTGTTTTTGAATGTAGCACTTTAAATCAGTAGGTTCCTATTTCTGAAATAGGTTATTGATTTGGAATAAAGGAACATTAATGCCATCAATTAACATATACACACGCACCCTGTATAAAACAATAAGTGTATGATGGCGTTGATGATTCACGATTCAGAATATAAAATAGCAAGATAGATAGATAGGTGCATAGAGATAACTCAAAAATATGCTAATTTGCCCTGCAAAGTTGTAAGAGTCGCATCAGGGCAAATTAAGACTCCATCGGGGATGTGTTGTTAGTGTTAGAGCACAGTAGCTCCAATAGGAGGAGCACAGCACATTAGCATGACCTGACCACTCGTGTGAACCCGTAATGGTCAATGAATTCGGTGTGCGGTATCGCACACTAGCCATATGTCCCACAAAGGATTATATAATCAAATGAGAATATTGTATAGGAGTTTGGTTATACAGGATGACGTTTATTTTAAGAACCCCAAATCCAAATAAGTAGTTAATGCAAAATTTTTCTTTTTCTTCATATTCTGCGTTTCAGAAAATAATTTATTGAAATACTATTCGATTCGATTGCCTTTGGCTTTCAGAACAATATGCACAGTTTTCCATCCTGCTGGAATCAATAGAAATCTTCACCGAATGTATTTCGAACGAATGGTAACATTTGATTTTCAATACTTCATATTTGTAATAAATTACTTCCCTTTAAAGAGATATTGTCGAAAAACATCTTACTGAAAATGACTTCTCGGTGTCTACTACTAAAACTTAAAATGGTTTCGGTTTTTATTAAAAATGACAGAAAACAAACCTCTTTTGACCAAAATCCAGAAGAAACGGTGACTGAAATGGACAAAGGAGAATGCCAATTGAACGCATCGACATTGGGATTCAGTAATCTGGAGTGACGGATCCAAATTTGAAGTGTCATTTGGAGATACTAGCCAACGAGTTTTTCGCACGAATTCAAAAGACAAAAAAGTTCTGGATAACCACTTATTTCCGTAAATTCCTTCACAGAATATGGTGAATTTTGTTGTCATACAGCCAGATTCACGATGTATGGTTTCCAGAAAACGAAGTTCCTGCCTTCTGACAATAAAGACTTTATTGGGCAAAATAAAGAATTATATTCCCAAGATTCCGTGTGACACAAAGACTGCATTGCTTGAAGCATTAAAGAAGATATGCCCAGAAATCACGTATTAATAATGCCGAGATCTTGTTAAAACAATTCCACGTCGTATTAAAGCAGAAATAAAATCAAGTTAATTTAAATATTAATAATATTAATATTATATTAATAATATTAATATTATATTAATATTAATAATAATAATATTAATATTAATATTATATTATTATTAAGTAATTATGCAATGTTTTATATTCTGGAAGATCACAGATTACCAAATACACTTTATTTCTAGAATATTTTTTTATATTATAACATAATTATTTTGGTATAGCGTAAACATTTCAGGGTAGTATATTCACAAATACATTTTTTTTTACTTACCCTTAAGACATCGTTGGACTAAAATTTTAGAGAATTTCAATTTAAGTGTTGTTGGGGTTTTTGGGAATCAATCTAAACGGAGTTACTGGCAAAAAGTTTAATTTTAAGTTGTAGAAAAAAGGGAAATTATAAAAAAATATTATTATTTCTAATGAAAAGCGCAAGCGCAATTTATTTATTATGTGGAAGTGGAATAAATTACGTCATAAAGTTCAAGGATGCAATTAAATACCTAAAAGTGATGTCGATCATACCGAAGCTACTGACTATCAGCGTAGTGTAATCTTGTAATTTGGACAGATGCGGTAGCGACAAGAAATAAGAGGTCACGTTTAGACCATGTGCAAAGACTAAGTGTATAACGGATGATCAGTGCCTATAGAAACATATCATTCGAAGCTTAACTCGTTATAACTAGAATGTTGCCATATATAACATATATTTGAAAGCAAAAAAGGAAATAACTAGTCAACCAGGAAATCCATGCAAAAGTGTCAAGATCGCTGGAGCTGTCCTCCTTACAATAAAAGATCTCTAAAGTACCTAAAACCGCTGGCACGGACCGGGTAACTATCACAGCAGTTATTAAACTTGGGCTTTGACAAGTTTTGCGCCAACTCGAATTTTCTTGTAGCTGCTTCAGCAAAGTTTTAGTTAAGGGGACATATTACTTTAATTTTAAACGCTTCAAAATATCACTTTTTTATGATTTTTTACAATAATAATGCAGATAATTAAATGAATGTTTTTAGTACTTCTTAGGCATACTTTAAACAACAACAAATATTTTTTGTAGAAGTTGAAGTCTAACAAGTTGGAAAAAAGTTTGTCCACATTCTAAAAATCATTCTAATTAATCTACTTCATTTGCTTCACCACAACTACTAAACAATAAACTATTAGATAATTAATCATATTTATCTATTTATCATTATCTTAAATAAATAACTAAACATTTCTTTTCTAATTTTGATGCTTTAAAAGCTGAAGAAATAGAAATAGAATTTTATTTTGATAATTTGAGATATGGTCCTTCTTTTATTATCTTATACATGAATTAAAAGCTTTATTTCATGCAATAATATCACCATAACAAAAATGTGGAATGACAAGTGAATTACTAATAATATTCTAGTTTTAGAGGACATTCTTACAATTTTATATTTTATTAAAATTTCAAGTACTTTAGAAACAACTGGTAAAATACTAATTGGACGGTTGTCAATACAATTGTCCTGATCTGTTTTGCAGCTGTACTAGGATTGGTATTATTAGAATAGATATAATACTTGGTTCAAAAGTCCCGGGAATATTGATGAAATGGCACCACAACTCTCAAATGGAAATCATTTTTCGGAAGTGCCAACAAAGAAGTAGTTTAGAAGTTATCGCTGCAATTGGTATTTCGGAAGCAATGGAAAAAAAGTGAATTTCGCATTTTCTGCTTTTGCTGATTTGATCAAAAGCAAAACCTTTACACACCGTGGTACAATAAACAGTCAAAACGCAAACGTCGGCTGAGAATGTGATGGCCAGCATATGCAAATGGCATAATCCTCATGAACTATCTTGAGAAAGGCAGAACCATCACGGGCGACTATTGCGTAGCGTTATTGGGCCGATTGAAAAATAAAATGAAGACAAAACTGCCGCATATGGCAAAGAAAAAAGTGCTGTTTCACAAGGACAACGCACCGACTCACTCATCGCTCAAAGCAATACATAGATGTACAGATGAATTCGAGTACTGAAGATATATTGCAAAATTTTGATTGAAAATATTGACATAAGCATTTTGTAAACTGTCAATTCTTGCCAGTAATCAGAAAATAGTGTAAATAATTGATTTTTAACTAATATGTAAGATTATTTCATTGATTGTTATTGGACTTTTGATTTTTACTACTTTTCAATAAAAAAGTTTTGTGTGATAATCTTAGCTTAGCTATCTTTGATTTTAATGTTTTAGGCTAAGCCGGCCACCATCTATTTCGCTTAGCCTATATTGTTTTATTGTATTGTAATTCTAACATAAACAAAATTCGTGACATAAACATAAACATCGTGACATTTTGTATGTAATATTCCACATCTAAACATATTTAAATTATCCGGCCACAAGATTTTTTGGAAATGCACTAAGTTAAGTAACTTGTGATATTTTGATTTTTAGGCAAGATATTTAAATTCGGATTTCAGTTTTGGTTTTGGAGCTTATTGAATATTCAATTATTAAATCTGATTGCTTCTAATAAGGCACAAAAATGCATTTTACATTTTAAACCATTCGAAATGTCGCCCTATGCCGACTTGTCCGCGAACGGATTAAGAGGTTATATATTGAAATATTTTTGCCATTTATTTTGTGGGCTAAAAAATGATTTAAAATTATTAGGTTCATTCAATAAATAACGTCCTTGTATAAAAACAAAGTAGAAATCATCGGGCAGTGTTCATCCGAATAACTTGAAAATGTAACTGTAACTTATTCATTTTCTTTCTAAGTATCGTTTGTCGATTGGAAAATGTTATGATGATTTGTATTTTAATATGTACTTAAAAAAATCTCATTTTGGGCCCAAAACAGATTTTTTCGTGATTATTGAATTACTTGTATGGTTTTTGGGCTCGTGCTATATGCCACTTTTTTAAATATTATATTTATTTTATATATTTATTAAAATCACTATATAAAATATATTATTTTAGAGAAAGATTTTAATGAAAATACAAAGTTTTATAGAATATTTCTAAAATGCCAGCATATAATATAAATATAAAGTTATATAATACACCCAGGTGTGTTGCGTGTGCCGCTCGTTATAAATATCGTTCCATCCCATATAATAAACGGTATGTGAAAATACACATACACAACACTAGCACTATATTTATGCGTTTAATACGCACGTACACATTATATACAATTATATATAGTATATAACTCTATAAAATATATACATACATATTAAGCGCATTGATACTAACCCGTGCCTCGACATGTGTTACCTTTTTCATCTACCTCTTAACTGCAATGTTGCGCTAGCTTTTAATGTGCGCTGCGTTAAGCTGAAAAGCATATTACATATTTATGTTTATTTATTTAATACAACAACAAAAACAACAGCAAAAAAGCCTGCAACAAAAAAAAAAACAACAAGCAACGCGCTCGCACTACACACATTGTGTTTTGTGGTTTTCTGCAACCAAAAATTACGTATACAAAGTTGAACTATGTATATTTCATGTATGTATTACAATATTAAATATTATATTATATATAAATATAATGTTGAAAAATATACGCCAAAAAGGCATGAGTCCGGAAAAAGGAGTAGGTATATATTCTGTTTTATTTAAATTTTATAGTACATCCAGATAGTATATGTTTCTCACATACATTATATGCAATAATTGATGCATGCACAAATGCATATTATATAATATAATATATAGCACTGGAATATTTTTAAAATATATATAAAAGTATATAATTAATGGGTTTTTAATAGTGAAGGTATCATCATAATTAATGTACATTATACAATGTAAATTTAAGCATATTTACAATCATTGTATTATGTGCTGGCCTTTAAAGTGTGGCAAACAGTGAGTTTATTTAGTATATAGATGTTTTTTGTAACTTCGACAATATGAAAATATTTAAAATAAAAAAAACTGAAGCAGTTGAATTTTTTTTTTTATATGTACATAAATTGTTTATTTAAATTATGACAATACCCAAAAGAATAAAAAATTCTAAATTATATACGCCAGTAAAATACCATTTCAAATGCAGGTCATTATAATTTAATATTCAAACATTAAAGTTACATTCACAATATCATCATTCACACGACGACAGCGCACCTCTAAATCAAACAAGTGTCAGTAATGGGCGGTCTTAACAAACAAGAAAGGCGTTCCACAATTCATTATACAAGGAGACTCCACCCATCGCGCGTGAGAGCTTTAGAGTTTTGAGGTGCCTTCTCATGCCGGTGCCGTATAAACATACACAAGCAGTGAGCACACTTCATTCGCAAAAACTCAGTCGCACTGTCACTCTCCCCAGAATTTTATGAATTATTGTGTAATATATATTTATATGTATACATTATACAGATATACATACACTAAAACGCTGAACAGGTTGTGGTTTTGATGGCACACGCACGCTCCCACACACATACTTTTATACAACAAATATATAATATAAGAGCTGTTTTGTGATTTGTTTTGATCTGTGTTTGTTGATTAATAGCAATAAAAAAACACAGGAGAGGATATTATGCTGGAAATTATAATGCCCGACGTTTTGATGATTATTTATTTTAATCGGTTTAACTTATGTTTTTGATGTTATGTATTTACTGTATATGCAAATGGCATTCTGACAATAATTGCATTATTTGGTTGATTTACTTTTAGAGTTAGTTCTCCTATTTAATTTATTTAAAGCACAAATGGACCGATTCGGTAAAAGAATAAATTATATTTAAAGCTAATTATATTACCTACAAATTAATATTATCAATATTTTCAGTCAGTTCAGAAGTATTCGCGCAACAAAAAAAGTTTGATACATTTTTTTTGTTAAAATAGAAATACAAAAAAAATGCTAATTCTACAAGAAAGAAAGATTTTTTGCGTTACACTTATATGAAAACAAGCTTCTGTCCAAGACTGTCTATGGTTAAAAAAAGAAATTATTTATTAAGTACCAAATTTCATTTTCATCTAAAATCGTGAAAAATTTGCATCTAAGATGGACGCACCCCGATAAAGTCAATAAATTCAAGAAAAATAGAAAGGTTATTTTAATGAAGAAAGAAGCAAAAAATGATTAAATTTGATGGATGGTGACTTATGTCATCTAAATCGCAATTCGGCTGAAGTAAAATGTTCATAAAAATCCAAAAATATGTGCAAAACACGTTAAAACACTTTATGACAAAATGTCATAACAAATAGTCTTCGATTGCAAACAATAAAAACAGAATTAAATTAGATTTTTTGTCATTTCGAGATGTTTTGGATACAGAATTCCACCCGATTGCAGAACTTGAAGAATATTTCCCGGGTAATACCGTTGCATAGTTCTTTCTTGAGAAAAAATACCAATGAAGTGAAAAAGTTGATCTGTCCAAATTATTTTAGATCAATGATAAGAACGAAAATAGGGATACTATCTGATAACATCATCAGAAAAATAAGACATATAGAGTCAAAGTTAGGTTAAGTATATATAAAATGTAAAAATAGATATTTTAATGACATTTAAAAACAACATTTCCATTTTACTTGTCCTTCTATGAAGAATTTTATCCGTTCCGTCTCTAAATCCACTCTGTCATTTGTATTTTCATGCGTTGGTTTTGCCGCATGGTTACGCGCTGCAGCAGCCCTATATCATCTATATCATATGTAGGTTAACGTATGAAAGACACTTAACGATGCGTTGAAAGGATGTAACTTGACGCGTTACCTTTAGCGAGATTTACTTATTACAAACTATTGTGCAGTTGATAAGGATCGTTCGTACATTTTTATTATTAATTAAATAATTCAATAAATTCAAATATTTTTTGAATACAGGCAAGACAAAGAATATACGAACAGCATATTTAATCTGCCTAACAGTTTATTTGTGCTTATTGTTAAGTTGTGGCACATTTGAAAAAAGTTTACTATATACATATTAATATGGCTCAATTTACCGGGTACTAGAATTGGAGTTAAATTTAAAAACTACTTGTATCTATTTAATTTTAAGTGCATATTTATTCAATAATGAACATCAAAAAAAATTAAATATCTGAGATTTTTTTAATTTAAAATACTCAAAATTTCAAAAGTTGAATCGCGATTAAATATTAATTAGAATGCATTTTTTCACCAACTAATATTAAAGTATTATATCGTCATTATTTGTTTAATTATTATAATTTTATTTATACTTTTTTGGGTCTAAATTACATTTTTTATATGTAATTGTTACTATAATAATTTAATTGTTTTTCTTTTATTTTTAATAGTGCACAATTATATTTTAGGTTTCACAGATATATTACCAAATATCTTTTCTTTTAATTTTCATGTTTTTGTTTTTGTTTTGTGGGTGACCACTTAATTTGGTACAAAATTATTTTTTGAACACACATTATCTATTATACCATATATTAATTGTTTTGTGTGTATGATACAACAAATTAAATACAAGTGGTTGGCTTGACAGCTGTATGTCAAATATACAATTCCAATTGCTTTTCAATTTATATAGAATACTATCAAAAATTATATGCGTTCCTTAGCGAGATTTCGACAGAATCGCTGTACTGGTCTACATCCCATAAGTCTTTATGCCAGTATTTTAAAATTCACTACATACTGCCAGGACTTAATACCTAATTAATTCTAGTTTTAAGCAACATTTCGACCAAGTTGGGGTTTAGACAGATCCACCCGTATTGCTAAACATTATAACGCAATCAAATACCATATTTTCAAAACTCCTGGGTCTACAACTCTTTGTTGTTCCAATTTCTCAATTCTTCTTCTTTCTTCAATTCGTTCTCATTGCAGATGAGTTTGCAATTAGTCTTCAAAAGGTAGGTCATTTGCATGTTGTTCAATAGCCCCGAATTTTGTCTGATATTAGATAATTTATAGAACGCAGGCATTGAAAGTGGTTTTCGTTTTGCAATTTATTTGAAGTACTTTTTTTGTAATTTATTGGGAATGGGAACCTTCAGATTGAGTACAATTACGTGAATAAATATATGTATAGAAATAATGTAGCGAAGAATTTGTATTTCATTTATGAAAAAAAAAGAAAAGCTACGAAATGTTAACATTTTGTCGCTGATCATATTGTAGTACTACATTTTTGCGGCTAAAACCTCTCAGCCTTTTAAGGGGTTTTTAAGTTTGTATAAAACTTTTTTATTTGAAGTCCTAATAAAAATTAAAAAGTAAAGTTAAATAAAAAAATTAAAATAAGTGGCATTATGACATTTTACCAATATATCCCCAAAAAGATGTTATAAAAAGGGGCGGGGGTCAAAAAACGATGCTACTCTAAAAAAACTGCTAAATATTCAAATTTCCTCCCTGATAAATTTGAAGTACTAAGTTTTTAGGACTAAAACCTCCTTTTAAGGAACTTTAAATTTTATATAAAACTTATTTATTTAAAACTGGAACATAAAATAGATTATATTATTTTAGGAGTTAAGGACTTTAGCCCCAAAAAGCCGTAACACTTAATTTTATAAATTTTATACGACGCAATGTGAGATATATTTAACATAAATCAAGTCAATTTACAATACAATAAATGGCGCGTAATACAGAAACAAAAAAGCGGCAAGTTAAAAGGTCGTTCAACGACCTGATTCAATATATATTAGAATGAATGTCAATTTATAATGTTATGTTAATACAGTAAGATATTAATCTATGTTGTTTTATGCACATTTTCTTATGATGATTTTCTTATGGATCAAAAAAATAAAGGAGTATATGTAATAATGTATAAATATTTATAATACAATTTATTATATTTGTTTTCATATGTATTAGTATGTTTTAGGTTTAATACATTTATCGGATATTTTATTATAATAAAAATCACTTATTAAAAGGACAACCGCGGATTCTTTCAAAATGAAAATACTTGTGGTTACTTGTGGTGTGTAATAAATTTAATTTGATACAAAATACTCTTTAACCCATAGATGACGGCTCCATATGAGCTTTCGATGTACGCATTCAGTCGAAGATGTGCACGATTCACATTTGCCGATTAAAAAATGTAATGTTAATTCTGTAAATTATCAATCTTGTTATTCAAGATTTGTTTTATGGTATTTGTATACTGAAATTCAAATTACACAGATAGAAAGTCTAAAAGAGATTTAAAAAAGTATCACGGTTGATCGCCGAAGAAGGTTTGAAGAAAGACATAATTGACTATCTGGATTTGTAAATCAAAAATTCAACAAAAATAATAACGTATTTTACTTTAGCTCATGATAAGATATGTAGCTATAAATTATTAAAAACATCAAAAAACATGTATACATTTAAAAAAAATCTTGATAATTAAATGCATTTTTTTTCGATAGTAAAACGTACACATGCTATGATGAAAAAAATTAAACAGTCCAAAACACAATCACAAACAACTTGATTTAATGTGGGTCACAATAAATATTACCTACAAAAAATAATTCAAAGTTGTCCCAATAAAAATGCAATTTTGTGGCAATTTATTTAATTGAAAATTGATTTTTGTGCCTAAAAAATAAAAAAAATTACCTGCATTTTGTACAAAAAAAAATCAAAAATGTAACAACCAATAAATTATTGTTCCAAAATATAAATAAAAGTTTCTACAGAAATATTTCAAACGTGTGCCAATATAAGTAACTTGTGTACCACTAATTATTGAAAAGTATGCCAATGTAAATATATTTAATTTATTTAATAAATTAATAAAATAAAGGCAAACAAATTTTTTTTTAATTTTTATTGGTAAACATTTATTTACATTGGTATTTATGTGGTCTATGCACGAATACCCAGTTAGGAACTCTGCTTGTTGGCGCCAAAGGGTTGTTTCGATATGGAACTGTACCCTCGATAAGATAAACTTTGACAGGATCTTGTAGACCACGGTCAGCCGACATTGTTCTACCCATCCAGAATAAAATACGGTGCAAAAAGCATATGTTTCTGTCAATAAATCACTAAATAAATTAGAAACTATAGAAAATGCTTAGTTTAAACTTTTTCATGTGAAGATCGCCCTTTTACGAAGAAAACGAGCTTTGGTAAAGGAAGATCTATGAAAAAATAACGAAATTATGGACAATTGAATGAAGGTATCAAAGTTTTACAATTTTTCTTGATTTCTATTCAAATAAATAACAATTCAGAATTTAATTAATGTTTGGGTTCTCAATTGAGATAGCGGCGCTATAGATGGCATCTTTACATAGAAGAAAATTAAATTTGCGATTTTATTAATCTTGTCTTACCTACCCTTAAACTTTTGAAATAAACAATAACAACTGTGAAATATTTATGTACTCGAGAAAACTTAGAGTAATAAAAAGTAATTATTAACTATTGGGCTTCTACCTCCAAGAATAATAATGGCCAGCTCTCCGACAGCTTCATCGTGTATAGTGGAGTGCGACTTTTTAGCACATCGTCACGAAGAGGTCGATTCAATGCTGCCGAATCTTGCGATTTCTGCAAGCCTAGTCGGCCTTCGAATCAACTCAAAAAAGACGAAGGAAATGCGGCTTAACACAAGCGAACTGGTGCAGCCTATCCAACTCAACGGTGAACCCGTTGAGATTGTTGATAAATTCTGCTACCTTGGAAGCTTGTTAACTG
>JANSTU010010981.1:0-15565 GCA_027564075.1 Bolitophila hybrida | reverse complement strand
ATCTTTTTGCAAGTTTCGAGGGAGGCATAGAAATAGTCAAAGATCAAACAATAGATCGTCCCCTCTTTTTCAAATATAAGAGGTGTGGAAAACCGAATCTAATAATAATAAAAAAAGTGTAATCAATCCCTTTGAACATACCGAATTAATTTTGTTGACTTCCTTACGTCTTTGTCTTTTTTCAGTAACAATAATGTACATTACATAAGAATTGACAGTGTCTAATTTAAAATTATTATAATTTCATTTTTTTCTACTCTACTTTGTAAAACGTCGTATAAGTGCCATTCCGCAAAGCACGAATCAGAATCAGCTCAAACAAGACAAGAGCCCATCAATTAAAATTCAAGAGCGTGCTCGTGGCCGTCCAACAAAACATTTAGAATCCCAAAAGTGCACAATATCGCCAGCCGCGAACAAAAGGAAAAACATCAATATAGCTTGTAAAAGAAAATTATATTACAAGTCGCTCATAAAATCAGGCTATAAAAATGGAACACGCACAAACAATTACCCATTTAATTTAATGGCCTAGCGCGCAACCACCCACACCCACACCAACACATACACACAAAATCTATATATGTATGTATACCAATATTTATATACACATTTTCTTTTGAAAATACGAGTATAGCAGTCAAATCCATTTACAACGCAGTGCCATTTTTAACAATTTATTGTATTTTCTTTTTTATCTGTAGAATATGTGCGTTTTCTGTTTTTCTTACACATTATACATTTATGAATAAGATAATAAATGATTCTTCAAAAAACAGTGTCGAGCTCGATCATTTCAATACTGAAACAAAGACGATATTATTTTTATGAGTTCGCCTTTAAAATTAATGCACTGCAGTTGTCTTTATTTTGTGAAATATTTTATGTGTGTGTGAGTGCCATTTCTTCACGCACCGGTTTTTACTTCGATTTTCACAAAGATTTCGGGCGCCGGTTATTTTGCGTGACGCACTCACACACATTTTATGTGTTTTAGATTAACTGACGAGATGCATGTGGAGCGCACGCTTTTTTTACGATCGCATCGTAAAAAGCTCTAGTAAATGCGGGTTTTATTTATGCTCATCAAGATCTCTAGATATATAGCTGGTTAACATGCAAATTCTCCGGCCGGTTGAATAGTCTCGGTTGAACATATTTATGGAAGTCTATTTTGCATATTTTGCGAAGAGTTTAAGAGTTTAAATTAGCTGAGGACACCTCTGTGTTGAAGTGCGGTATATAAAAGTTCGAGCCGATGTGATATTTTAAATGTGGTTAGAGCGGGCATATAATTATGATTTGATACGGAATCGCATTTTTTTCTAGTAGTATTAATCGAATTAATCGATCTCTTATTTAAGAATCTAGAATACTCGATTAATAGTAGTTGAGAAATCTGAAATACGATTTTTTAGAAAGCCGATCGATTTCCGAGTGGAAACTAAATTTGATCTATTTTTATTTCTCAAAAAAAATATAATCCGAGCATAATAATTGTTTAGGTGGTGGTAAAGATCAATATTTTTTAACAGATAGAATAATATTCTCATATTTCTTAAATAAATTATAAAATAAAATAATAATAAATGTTCAATATTTAACCATTAATCATTAAACATTTTAGTATACGCTACAATTGCCATCAAAAAAACCTCATCTGAGTCGATACTTGTACGGGACAGCTAAACATAAAAGGGAAATCAAGATCGATATTAGGAACTCATTGAGGCAAGAGTATCCATTTCACGCGCCGTCAGATTACAGCCACAACCAAGGCCCGTCAGGGGGCTACCCATATATTCATTTACCGCGATACCCAGTCAGCGTCAGGAAAATTCTACAGGACTTGAATACGAAAAACTTATAGCTCTGCAGGGCATGCACCATTCCATGCATCCCATATGTCAAATTATTTAAAATTGGTATTGAACACATGCCTAATTATGAAGTAAAGGTTTCAATACGTTCGGACAGTGTGCTATTCGCCCTTGTATTGTACTGAAATACAAGAGCGAACATTCAATGTTACTATCACACAAAGTGGCCATTGTATATGTCGGTAATGAATTCCAAAATAGCGACGAGCAACAACTTATTCAGGAACACAGGGTTACTTGCGATTAAACTGCTCAAAACACCCGATAAGTACTCGCATGCGAGTACTTGCTGCAAGTCATTTGCTCGCATGCAATCGCATGCGTTTGGACACTCGATCATTGTGACTAGTTGCTTCGTTCTCAACGATGAGGCGTGAGCGGGAAAGTCGATAATGGTAAAAACGTTCAAGAGTTCCTAAATTTCGTCTTCCAAATGACTTTATAATGCGCATCGAACAAATTCGATTCCTAAATTCAGCCGTCGGATCCGGATTCCAATGTTGACGTAAATAAACTTGTAATTCGCATCGAAGAGAGCCATCAAATCTACGCTTGTAATTAAAATTGGGGCTACCTGAATTCGGTGGCGCTTTGATCACGACGTAATTTCAGAACAATCGAGTCTACTGCGACGTCAGCCAAAATCGACAAGGCAAAAGTTCCGATTGAAATATTCGCGATGAAGGTTGCGTCCGTCGTTTACGATGAAAAACACATCAAACGCGCAAATGCGCGCATTAAACTGATTTTGGGCGATTTAATGGCTGAATCAGCCAAACGGGACTTAGCAGAGAGTGAGCCGTTCTCTCTCACACCATCGCAAGTTTCCGATTCAAACTCGTTTTGGAATAAGACATTTGGACCGATTTCAGGATCTTCAGGAAAATCGATTGCTGCGATTTCAAAAGTTCTTCTTCTTCTTCAAAAACAATCTCATCGCCACAAAACTCAATTTTGCGTCTGCTTCAAATGATACGAAAAACCAAACTGAACTGAAGAAGTCAGAAAACTACACCCCAACACACATACACTGTCGCAAGTCAATAGCAGCGAGCGCTCGCAGTTCGCATCGTGTAACCACACGATAATTACTCCCAGCAAACTTGCATACAAGTCGCTTGCATGCAAGTAAAAAGTCGCTCGCAGCGAACACTTTCCAAGCACCGTGTGACTTTTTAAAATTGGAATTTCGCTGCGAGCACTTCACTCGCATCGCCTTAGGAATCCTTTATTAAAAAATATGACTTTAAATAGATTTAAAAAAATCTAAAGTTCACACACTTATTTTATAATATATTATATAAGGTTGTCAAATATCTCCCTTCCGCTTTTTGCTCTTTATTCAATGCTTTATAAAAAGATAATCTGTTTCCATCTAGACGGTAACTTCATAATACCCCCTTGTAGAACCCCCCCCGCCTCTTTTGAGGCTAACTTCACACCACCAAGTGCGTTCGTCATGGACAGGAACAGGTGGTAGGTAATCACTTGGCGCTATATCCGGATAAAACCTTCCATCCGAGCTCCCGCAGCTGCTGACGAGTCACCAAAGATGTGTGTGGTCTGACGTTGTCCTTACACCCTTCCTATTTGCCAATTCTGGACTTCTGCAGATGGTTTAAAATGGTTTGGTGACTAACTCCCATGTCCTGGGCGAGATGTCACATGCCGGTCGATGCTTTTCATGATTTGATCGGTATTCGTCGTCACAGGTCATCCGCCAGCTGGCTTATCCATGGTGTCGTTTTCACCGGCTCTGATTCGTCGAAACCATTCCTCCGCGATTCGAAGTGATAGAGTACCATCCCCCAATTCACCATTAATCTCACGGAACGTTTCGATTTGCCTTTAACGAAGGAAAACTTCAAATAAGCGCGAATTTCGACGTTAGTGAACTCCATGTTTACACGTGCATAACTTTTGAACGCAGTATCCAAACTAATCATAGCATAGCGTCGTTTTGTAGGTTATGTCAAGACCTTTCAAATAATGTAATATTGCCCGATACGAGCTCTGTAGCGCTTTGTACATAGCCGCGAAATTCAAAAGACAAAACTGCTGAAGGAAGATATTTGACAACCTTATATATATTTAATATTTTTCAAAATATTTCGAAAGATTTTTATATTAAACAAGTTAACGCTGAATCTAACTTATTAAAAAAGAGCCTGTAGTAAGATTCTCTACACGCTGTATCTGATAATTATACTAATTATCTATTAATGTGTATATAATGTATAAAACAGCCTTAAAAAAATCCTCACATATATGACTTCTCCCAAGTATATAGCTAATGTTAATTAGTTACGTGCTGTTTTCATTATTTCCGTTAGCCTGTATAACAAAAATGTAGTACAACGCAACATTTTTACCTTATTTCTGCATTTTATTTCTTTATAGTTTAGTACTTACAATATAATACAACGTGATAGGTAAAATGAAAGCACAATTTCATCACAATTTTTGTTCGTATTACCTTCCATGTATTTTATAGAGATATGTGAAGCATTCAGAGTGGCGCTCCTCAGCACGAAATGTGGTGTTGAAGAGATGCGGAACACCCAGAGTGCACTTCAGATAATGAGCTACACAGGCACACCCTAATGAGGCGCACATGATGATATAAAATTCTATATATATATATACGTGGATATGTGTTATGCCTGTATACATACATATTATAGAAATGTTCGACCGCAGGTGAAGATCACAAACTACAATGTACGTGTATATATTACATTATAAGCTCTCTTTAAAAGAAAAGTATAATTAAACATATTTAAAATGTAACTCGTCCACATAATGAACCAATTACTCTTTGAACCGTACCTCATTTTCCTTGTAAACCCGCACAAATTGCATGATCCTTTGTGTATTGGAATTCCGTGCAGATAATTATAACCGCTCCCCATAATTAAAGTTGATCCCAAGCGCCGAGTTCTGACATTCAATACGCGCGCGCTCGTGCTATTTTCTGTTCAAATCCACAAAATCACCTATATACATTCTAACATTTCAAATTATTTGGAAAGCACACAAAAACCATATTCGTCATTATAATTCGGATTTAAATTCCATTGCCTGTTCGTATACGGCCAAGAAATTTAAAAATAAAACACCCGCACACAAATAAATTATGGAAAAGCTCGGCTTACCTCCTGTGCACGAGTATGGCAGGTTCGTGCTGACAAGTTGCTGGCTGTCTTTGAAAGTCCTTGAATACCGCCAAGGTACTGATCGGATTTCAGTATTCTGCTCAAAGGACACAGCTCCTGAAAAACAATAGTGAAGAAAATTTAATAATGTAAAGTAAAGTATATGTATATACATATTTTTAGATACTTGTTAGGTGCATAGCCAAATGTGGTCGCATTTTATTTTTTTATCCGGGTTTAAATTATGTACATAATAACACCGTAATGTCTGAGAGAATGTAAAAAATGTTTGTATTTGTGTGAGTCGAAATTTTACGATGTGAAAATGTCTGCGAAAAGCGAACGTCCCGATGCTATACACAGGTATATATAATTATATAGTATGTATTATAAAAATCTAAACAAAAAACCTTTTTCGGAAAAATAAAATAAATGTGTGTGTGTGCAAAAAACCGGTACAAACGAACCACAGAATATGTGCACACTTAGCAATATAAAAACTGGCACTATACGCTCTGGGACCGGAAATATAAAATATAAAATTCAATTTAGCTGTTGCAATGCATCTGGGTACTCGGCATTTTTACTTGAAATGCGTTTTTTTGTGGCAGTCGAACATGTGTGACCGAAACGGGCGCGGACAAACGCATTTTATGGGTTGATCAGATTTGACGATTAAAAAAGGTACGATTGGCTGGGGCTATGAAAAGAACCCGTATATCATACCGGTAAACAAATGTCAGTTCCTTCAGAGCTTCTAAATGAAAGCCGAAACGACAGAAATGGGAAAGGGTCATAACCATTTCGTATTTGTTAAATTATTTAGTATCTATATATCTATATATATCTATGTAGACATATAATTGTGATAAACATATTGTATATTTGTATCATAAAATATGTTATTAGAATGTCAAAAAAAAACCTGTAAACGGTTTTTTCTGTACGCCTCTTTCGAAAAAATAGGATTATTAATTAGTTTGTCAAAGTGAATAAGAAAATAGGTCAAAACCTCAAAAAAATAGTGTTACATAAGCGAAAATATCAAAATTATTGTTGGAAACATATTTTTGAAAAATAAAAATAATTCATTTTTGGCACACAACCATATTTGATCTGGACCACAAGCTAAAATACTTTTTCTCAAGCTTTACAGGGGTCTAATGATATTTTTGGGTTTTAATTGATATAATTGTGTCGCAATTACAATTGATATCGGTAACATTAACATCCTTCCTATGGATCAAGGCGAGTCCGTGAAAATACCCAATCTCTCTGAGATTGTAACCTAGAACACTGTGGTTGATACCGCTTCCGCATTTAGTATAAGCTTTTCAAAAAATACAATTGATTTTCAACATTTTTACTACCTAATAATATCGAGATTCAATATTGTGTTGAAATATTTTTCTAGTACAGAATGACTTTCAAAAATTTTATTTGACTTAGAGTTTTTTTCTAGTAGCTCATATATTTTACCTATTTAAATTAATTTAATTTTTTTAATAATCAAATAATTTAGACCTTTTCAACCTTTTCAACTTTTTCAACTAGAAGTAAAAAATAATTTTAATTGAATTTCAAATATTTTACATTTATTTCATAATAAAAATATTTCAATTTATTTTTAAAATAATAATATTTTTTTGTAGTTTCACAATTTTTATTAACGATTTGTTTATTGAATTTTTTCTGACAACAGGTATATTTCTTCCAAATTTCGGCTAATTCGGATAAAAAGAGATGTTATATTATATTTATATTTGTGAGATTTGTTTTTTTCTAACAGAACTAATTCTTGAATAATTTTCAATAATCGCTATTACTGTGCCATTATCATCGAAATCATCACTTTATGTTGAGACGGATATCATACCTAGTCAAGTAACAGATAATCAACCTTACAATCAGATTGATTTTAACGACTTAAATTAAATACCAAATGTATCTAAAGAGTTTTCAGAAATGTTGGGCATCCCGTCTAACAGCAGATACGAAAATTACTTTTTATCGTACTCTTGAAAAAGATTTGCTGGAAAAACTGAAGTAAATTATTTACGTAGATTACAAAATGTACATGTCATTGGACTCGAAAAGTTTGGCCATCGAGACAGACATTAGTTGTTGTAATAAAACAAAAAAAAATCCACCTTATGTTAATCGAAATCGAATTAAATTGCAATCGCATCATCTAAAACTTGTTAAGTAAAATTAAAAGCGTGTATTTTTAATGATTGATAAAATATTAAAATTTTGTCGAATCCATGAGCTCGAAAAGAGAACATGGAAATCATTTGTTTAAGGGATCTTGGGAGTTAACTTTAATTCATATTGAAAAAAAA
Organism: Bolitophila hybrida; assembly: GCA_027564075.1. Taxonomy (NCBI): domain Eukaryota; kingdom Metazoa; phylum Arthropoda; class Insecta; order Diptera; family Mycetophilidae; genus Bolitophila; species Bolitophila hybrida. The sequence continues at coordinate 8,188 of JANSTU010010981.1, read as the reverse complement.
ACTATTAACTAAAGTCTGGAAAAAAATAAATTGTTACCATCTTGATCAATTTTCAAAATTCTGCTATATAATAATTCCATGATTCTTTGAGTTAATTCAGAGTAGACACATTTCCAGGAAAACGATGTTAGTGAAGACGTACAAAAAGATAAGAATCATTCATGAATAACTGCGCCGAAAAAAAGATTTCATTTGAGTAAATTCTATTTGCCTGGAGCCATCTTTTCCAGTTTGGAAACAGTTGATAGTCACTGGGGGCAAGTCAGGCGAATACGCTTGGTGGGGCATTACTGCCGATCGACAACTTCATTATGTCTGCTAACTTGCTCACTTTCAATTTGCGATATTTCAAAATGATCAGATGGACTTTCTTGATGTTTTCAGGAGTGCGACACATTTTAAATTCAGCAAACCGTCTGTAAATAGTTGTTTTCGACGGAGCAGATGTGATGTTTTTGGATCTATAACAATGTTTGTTTCTGGTTATTTCCGATAACAAATTAATGTTTTATCAAAATTCGAAATTTACTTTTTTCAATTCTTTAAGAAATTTCAAAAGCAGCTCACTTATACAGTGATAACTTCCAAACTACTAGATGAAATGTCATGAAATTTTCGAAAAATTATATCGATCCCACCAAAATTCCCGGAACTTTTTGAACCATGTAGTATATGTAAAACCAACATTGTTCAAATATTACATTTTATCAAAAGAATATATTGAATATATTGAAAACCGGTTAATCGATCTGCGACCGTTTAATAAACAATCCTTTTTATTTTGAATTGATATTTTTAAATGAACTGCAAACATCAAAAATAATTATGTAGCAATAAAATTTAAAATACAGTATAGAGGGAGAGTCCTATCTCAAGAGGGAGTTCTATATGCAGAGAGAAATAACTTCACCACGTCTTTCTTATTTCTGAGTAATAAATAGTATTGGTGGATCGATTTTCAACAAAAAGAATAATATAAACAAAAAAAAGTTGGTCTTGAAATAATTAAATTATTTTATCTCGTTCTAATGGGGTCGATGTTGCAGGAATGCAAAAAATGCTGTTCTGTTCTATATGAGCTTTTGTTCCACCATTCTAAAGGACACGAGTCTTTTGAAAAACTATAAAATATTCTAATGAATGAATATTTGGGATAAACTTTTTGAATATTACTTTGAATATAATTTTATAAACAATCCTTGATAATAGCTTATTTGGCTACATTTACCATTAATTCAAACGGCATTCGGTTAAATTGGGTTTTCGGCTATACAGTGGTTAAGCCAAATAGGTTATTTGGACAATCAATTGTACAACTTAAACTTAACTACACAATTAAAACACAAAAAAAAAATAGTTTAAACATCGATTTAAGTAATTTGATCGTGTCAAAATTTATAAAGCAACTCGCATCGAGTTATCGGTAAAACTGCATATATTGTTTTATTACATAATTTTTGGGACCTACCTGGATAATGTCCTTTTATTAATTTTGTTCATACAAATGCTTCTTCAATTGATCCATAAAGTAGGAGATTAAGTGGTCGATTATGGAATAAGTTTTTTTAAATTTTCAAATTTGTTTTATATTCTTCTAGAAATTAGATGATGTTGAACTATAAATAACATAAAGGAATTTCCTGTGAAACGGGTAATTGTATGACGCATTCTTTATAGATATACGAATACGAGTATAACAACTCACTTTGAAGGGGAATTGTGTTTGGGAGGTTACAATAATATGCATTTTAAATTTGTGTGATGCACACTGCACATTTATTGATCATTACGTGTTTATTTCAATGTGAGTATATTTTCTGCTAACCTATTTGTATAGCGATTATAAAAGAAATATAAAATTATCTTATTCTACTTCAGTAAAGTTAGTTTTAATAACTTAAATTAGATTAGATCCCTGAACGAGTTTTTAAATAGAGTTATGTAATACATCATATAATAACTAAACATGTAATTATATGTCTATATGTTGTATCGCATTGAACATTCCATGAAATGGACATGTAAACTCTCTAAACTCTGCTGCTTACGCATATAGAATAACTCTCTGAATACGCATACATAATTAATCCTGACCACACTGCATCCCATATTCAATTTATACACAAATAATCACTCAAATGTGGCACCGTTCATTAGGCTAATATTCAAAGTATTCTCCGTATATTCAATGTTGTGGTTGTCAAATATAATCGAAATAATCAGAGTGCAATTTCCCTGATTGCCAATTATGTGCAGACGAGTTGGCATAAAGGTTTTCAATTATATTCCGAATGTGTAATAATAGAACAAGATCCAAATATAATTCTGATGTCAGCACTATCAAATGTGAGGACACAATCGACATAAATACCTTAGATTCGAGACTGTTCCATATTAAATTAACCGCAAGCTACACGCAAACCAAAATATTTTATGTACCTTCAATTGTTTTTACATAATATATAATACACTCTGGATTATTTTATAATCATTACCAAACAAAATAAACCGATTTAATTTAACCATAACGTCAAAAAACATTTACAGACAATTTCTGAGAATTCAATGCCTTCGGGATATTGATGACATTGTACTAAACAGCATCAATGGAATAATTTGTAATAAATACTCTTGTAAATTTAGAATTATATTGAATGTAATTAATCTCATTAAAACACAGTGTTTATAAATGAGTTTTAATTAGATTCAATAGGATTATTTCAATTCAACAGATATTATATAATGATAAAACGTACATAACAGCTATTTCTGAAATAATGATTGTACTTGGGATTAAAAAATCATATTTCTTATAAAAAAAATTACTAAAACCAGAGGGAAAATGTGAAAGTTTAAAAAAAAATCGATTCTTATGAGGCAAAAAAAATAATATTTTTTTATTAATTCAAGAAACAATTAATAAATCAATAAAAAAATAATTCAAATTACACAAATGATTTTTTTTTGTTACTTTAAAAAAAATGTGACCGGAAACGTGTCTATCAAATTCAAATTCATCTCGTGACATCTTTCGATACGCCTTTTCGGATCTTTTCGCATGAAAGACGGCTGTACCTTGGAAGTACCACGAACAGTACCACATGAAAAGATATTTTTTAACAATTTTTTCATAAGACTTACGCTCGAGAACCACGTTTGACCGGTTTCATCGGCATGTATTGCTTCAAAGTTGATCTGCCTTCGAATGGGATCATGCACTCATCGACTGCTACGTTTGATGATGGTGAATATGCAGTTTCGATGTTTGAATTTATCATATCAATGACAGGACGTACATTGAAAAGTTTATCATAGGTTACGGGGCACATTTATGACGTTATTATTGTAATAAATGTTTTCTGTCAATTTTTTGAATCGCTTAGCCTATTTCTGAAAAAGGTTATTGACCCTGTATATAACAATAACTGTATGATGGCGTTGATGTTTTACGATACCTAATATAAATAGCAAGATAGATCTCGGTTCATAGAGATATATTAAAAAATATGCGTATTTGCTCTGCAAAGTTGTTAAAGTCGCGACAGGGCAAATTAAGACTCCTAACCATCGGGGATGTGTTGTTAGTGTTTGAGCACAGTAGCTCCAATAGGAGTAGCACAGCACAAACAGCACATTAGCATGAAGTGACCAGTCGTGTCAACCCGTAATGGTCAATGAATCCGGTGTGCGACATCGCATGTCCAACAAGGATTACAGGATCCAATGAGAAACCCGTTTGTTTTATCTACAAGTTTGGTAATAACAACATCGCTCAAAATTCTGCCAACAAATTCAGTTTCTTTGCCACTAGACAGAAACGACATTGGTTCCAACTCAAACTGTGTAAAAAGATTGTCTAAGCGTGATGTATCCTTAGACCAATCCGTCGAGTCTTCGATGTCACTTTCTTCCGATGATGAGTAGACTACTTCCACGGGATTGAAATCCATCAAGTCTTGTTCAATTTCCGTTGTCGTTTTTTTCATTGAAAGCCCATCTAAGGCACATAATTCCTCACGACCACCCTCGTCGCACTCAACTTCTGAATCTTCATTGTCATCAGGGATAGAAAACAGATATTCCAGAGCCTTCTCTGCAGCTCCAGGCCTTTTTAGGTTACAGCCAGACATCTAAATAATATTTAATAAAACTCATTTACACTTTGTAAAACAAAGTATTAAACAAATGGGCCGTATACTTCCCACCTAATAAATCTCGTGTATCTCCAGTAATACAAGGAATACTGGATTCATTTCTTGCAAAAAGACTTACAATGTTGAGTATAAAAACCTTTAGCAATTACCTGTAAAAACAATTATGCAACAGAATATAAAAAAACAACAAAATTAATTGTTTTTCTTTCCAATATGTGTCAATATTTAAGAAATCTTCCACTGATATACGTGATTCCCCCATCACCCGTTGCTAAGGCTAGCAGCAAGGTGGCAGAAAAATCAGCTAAAAGAAACGTTAACTAGGTTTTTGAGCAGACAGTTTTTAATTTGGTGGGAAGTATGCTTTATACGGCCTTAGAAAGGGATAACAGATAATTAACCAAGATAATGGCTTATTCGAAAAATTTGTCCATTCCGATAAACCAAATTTAGCTGCCAAACATTTAAATGACATTTTGGACCATTCGGCTAGTTTCTCTTTCGTCTAAATTGTGTTTCGGAAAAATTGCTAATTTTAGGGAAAAAATATATCTTTAAAAATAATGATCATGATCATGATGAAATACTTATATATTATTTTAAAAAATGACACATTTTTTATTTATTATATTCACAATGTAAAAGCTTACATATTTCCATATGATTCGTTCCGATTAAAATTATAAACACACACTTCAATAGAGGAAATGTGAAAATAATTAAATGTGTATAATTGTCAATAAAATTTATTGCAATATTGATTATATTTATATTATTAATTTTTAATTTCACATATAAATTTATCTGGTTAGCAGCAATAAAAACAATAATTTTTATATGTTTTTTGTGTGTGACTGTATTGTATTAGCATTACGAGAATATCCGAATAAATATAATATTGAAGTATATAAATTGTAATGCAACCGATGGTTGTTATATAGCAGTGCATTTAAAATGCATGAATAAATGCCCATTACGTTCGTTGTCCGAGTGTTTGTCATATAATGTGTATACATCTGTGCAGGTGTATATTGTACAACCACCTATACGTAACTATACGAAGTTACTGTATATTAATGAACTCACGTGTTCACCACCAGCATATTACACTCAAACAATATGAAACGAGAGTGCATAATATTGATTAAATTGTATATAAGCGAGATATACATACTGCGTGTGTGTTTGCATATTATTTACTCATGACTATCGAAAGTATAAAATTAATTTAGTTGCATTTCGTAAATATTTGTTTAGTCATCGAAAATTGGTTTCGATACACAATAGACTTTATTGTATATACTCAAAACACATATGCACCCGTACGCTTTATACATTCATACTATGCACTCTTAAAAATGCAATTACGTTTGATTGTAATGAAAATGCACTGTGAATATAATTATGCAATACATGCGCAGATTTGATTTTACAATTGAATTCTAAATTGTAAATTGTGCCCCTAGGCTAGAGAACTTCATATACAGTAATTTAATATAATTGGTGCGGAATATTGCATTTGATGGATTTATTATGACCATGTATAAAATTCAATAATTCATATTAGTTAAAATTAGTTTTTATTCAATTAACAGTGCCTTTGCTCGTAATGTTGAACATTGACAACTTCCTCAACAATATTGCCAACTCTCCTGGTTCACAGTTTTAATGTAGAAATATTTGTTTTATTTGCTTATCTATAGCAAAGTCGAGGGAGTGTGGCATTGTAGGGTGGCCATACACATTAATTTAATCTTTGTTTGGTTCCATCTACTTGATATGCGCGTGATCTATTGTCAATAACTTTTATAGAAAAAGCTTCCTAATCTTCCACTCAAAGCTCAAAACCATGCGCTAAAACTGTAAATTATGCGGCAGACATTGTCCTACATCTCCCGTAACTTTGTTTTTGATACAGATCAGAGTTGTTAAGAAGCGGTGGCATTTAAAATTGTCTTGAATCTTTTAATCAATTAAACGTTCACTTTTGAAGAAACTGCTGAGATCAAAGCTTTTGCCGAAAATCGTTTTGAATTGGCTGCTTTTTTCGATTTGTTGTGTTCTTTATATGTAGTTCTTAAAATCCTAAACAATTTCAAACATGTGATCCGTAAACATGTTAATCCAAATTCGATTTGTTTTCATTCTCTTTATCGAGCTTTTCAAATTGAATTGTTTATAACTGTAAATAGTTCGTAATATACAGTATTTGTCAGTGTCTGTACTACTGCTCCATCCAGCATTGCAAATAATAATTGAATATGAAATATTGCATACATTTGCATCAGATTTGTCATCTCCTGAATTTTGTGCGCTTGAATTGAATTTGAATAAATATAATTAAATAAAATTGGTCCTTTTTCCGATTTTTACAGGAAAGGGAGATAAACATTTGAAATTTTTTTAATTTTATTTTATTTGAAGTTTAAGAGAAAAACTTTTTGTCTTTTGTATCAAATTTATAATAATCTAATTTTCTTTCCTTATTCAACTTACCGGGAGATGATGATGTTTAGTAATATTTAAAAAAAATATTATTATATTATAAAATCACAGATGTTGGAACTATATTTTTAATTTTAATTATATAAAATTTGAAAAACACCGATGTTTGTGTTTATTGTGTTTATAATAAATTTATATCATAAAACCTAAAAGTTCTAATATGGAAAATAAAAAAAATGTGCTTTTGTGATAAATTTATAACATATAACCCTACCACCAAATTAGGCAGCAATCTAACCTGTTCTACCGATCCTTCTTATTATCGAATCACTTAGATGTTTTTTGTCAGAAATAGAGATTTAAGAAACTAATATAAATCGAATATATACATTTATAGTTTATTATTTATTTTATTATTATTAAAGTTTCATCTTGATTTGATGATGGTAAGTCGGTTAAAAAACAACAATCGAAATTCCAAAACGGGGGCTAAACGCGATGAAAGTATTGAAAGTAGACTGCAGTCCAGTTCACAAGCTATTTTTCAAACGAATGCGACCAATCCACCCTAGGATATTTTCTGCATGATTTATATGTTTCATTACGAAACACGGTATACTCAAAATACATCTAACCCTAAAGCATTAATAAATAGAATCAGACCACTGAATCCAAAATTCATAATATTCTTCAAACATTGATTAAAACGAATATTGATGAGCATAAACAGCTAAAGTTTGACTCCAACTCCCAATCACCCATACAAAACATGTTTAACGTAGAAAGAAGAAGTTAAACCACATTTCTCAGAATTTTAAAGTCGCAAGTCTTTTTCCTTTTACCGATTCTAAAAAAAGATTATTATTATTAACAACATAACATAATATAAAAGAGACAGCCGGATTATTTTTAAATATTTATGATAAAACAATGTTTTTTGTATGTTTACATACAAGCGATGAGTTTACATAACTCAAATTGTATAGTATGTATTCTTAATGTTATGCTATAAAATAAAATTTTAAATTCAACCAGCTTATTTTCTCGCATTCCCTCGATAAATCATAAAACATGATGTGTACTATATGCTATATATATATATATATATATTCTACGCAGAGTACGAGTACATAGATTAATTTATATTTATGTACAATTGTGAATTATACAATATACGTAAATAAATATTTATACATATTTATATTTTTACAAACGCACATGGAAAACTATATTGTTAACCTATATTACTGCATTTTACTATGCATATGTTTGACGATAGAGTAATTCGAAATCTCTATATTATCCATTTATGTAACGTACAAAAACATATATTCAATAGAAACCAATGCACTGGTAGAATTCATACATACATATTCCTATTACCTATATATTATTTATGTACAAATATATGTCTGTAGTACACACATACTCATTCAGCATGAACAAATATGCGGTGAACAAGCAATCCACCGCGGAGCTGCCAGTATTTTCCTATTTTCTTCAATGCATCTGAATCCACGAAGCATTGTAATGTTTGGCTAGCATTTCACTGAGGCATCGTGTGCATTGTAATACGAATACCTCTATAT
>JANSTU010010980.1:0-30181 GCA_027564075.1 Bolitophila hybrida | reverse complement strand
ATTTAGATTTAAGATTTTGAAATATTACCAGATCGCTATGCAAACGAGATCTTCTCCAGTTTCTGTGTGCTATATCTCTATCATAGGCAGCCATTCTGACTTCAATGCTCGTCCATGGACAACCCTATTTAACACGTATTACTTTTTTAATAGGAATAAATTTATAATATAATTATAAATTTGACTTGATGTTTTAACATGTTTATAGTTGCTAACTATAAATAAATCTAAGCATGTTGGAAAACGTGCAACTGGTGATAAATGGGTTTGTTCATTATTAACAATTGACAAAGATAAACTTTCCAATTTAGAGCGAAATTCACGATGAAAAAAAATAATATATTTGGTGGCTTATACAAACAACCAACTAGTAGTTTAGTATAAGGAAATAGCAATTCGACCAATAAAAATTCTGCTAATACTCCACCCGAGGATCTAGTTATTTATCGACAGACTATTCCCTTATGAAAATAAATTCCTACACCACCACCTCTACTGCTACCGTCTGATCTATTTCTGTTATTTCTAAAAACTGAAAAACCAGGAATTTCAACTGAAGTATTCTACCATGTTTCAGATTTTGTACATGAATATTAGTATCTTTTAAAATTTACCGAATATCTCACATTTTTTTAAGGATGCTACAAGTGTTCACGTGAGCAACATTCAATAATTCAATAAATTGTTTTCATTCAACAAATTAATTTGGAGTGCTATGACTAATAAACAGTGTTTGACAAGCATTCGCCATTCCGATTCGAAATCAGGAGGTCTTCCGCCAAACCATATTTGCAAAAACAATTATGTTGGCCCTTCTACTGAAATTTTGATTTCAAAATAGTTTAACTATACCATTCACTTGAGGCAAAAGCAATTGGTATTTAATGCACTTTCACTAAAAAATCAAAAAATAATATTGATTTCATGACGACGATAATAATATATTTCAGATTTTTCGTCTTCATGAAATTATTATCCACCCTGGGGGGAGGTAAAAGCGAGGCGATCTGACGCCTGTTTCGTACTCAGGGTGTCATTTTCTTCATTATTTAGTACAACGTTTTGTTTATGTTACTGTCTCTAAACTGTACATTTGCCCACAAACAATACTGCAATATTTTGACCTGCACAAATAATTTCTTCGTAAAATTCTCATACACAGAACAAAAATTGCTGGCTTGGAATAACTAACGGTAATAATTATTCGAATTGGTGGTACGTAAGCAAAAGGCCAACCTACTTTCAAATGCATGCTATAAGCGTATATATTATATAAAACACAAATATATTGTATCTATATACAGTCGCACGCATACTAATATATTTATTATTTATATTAATTACACAAAATAATTTAAAAACTGAGTTTTAGTTGAGGTGTTAATTGCGTTGGCAACAGGAAATAAAATAAAAGTTAGCTACCCTAGAAAATACGTTTACGCTAACTACCGAAATAATTATGTTATCACATATAGAAATTAAATTAATTGAATTAACTAAAACTAAAAATGCAGAATTAATAACTATTATAAAAATATTAAAAACTTTTATAAAAAAGTGTATTTGGTAATCTGTGAGCTTCCAGAATATAAAATATTGCATAATTACTGAATTTTTAATCTAACTTAATTTTTTTTCACCAGTTTGTTACATTTCCTTTCCGTTTTATTACTGCCTTAATATGACGAGGCATTGTCTTAACAAGATCTCGGAAATATTCATCCGTGATTTCTGCCCATATCTTATTTAATTCTTCGAGCAATGCATTATTTGTGGCACAAGGATTCTTGCGAAGATTAATCTTTATTTTGCCCCAAAAAGTCTATATTTGCGAGAGATCCGGGCTGCCAGACGGCCAATTTATTATCGGCACATCGTTTTATGGACGCCATCTCGCTGTATGACATGTTCCACTATCTTGTAGAAAACAAAATTCACTATTTTCTGCGCTTATTAAAGGAATTGAGGGATTTAAGAGGTTATCCAGATTTTTTTTGTACTTTTCCGCAGTCATATTGCCATAAACAAAGTGCAATGAGCCAAAACCCTTTATTGACATGCATCTCCACATACACCACTCATACATCTTTATTTAAGTACGATGGCTCTAATGCATCTGATTTCGTGCGAATAACTCGATGACACTTCAAATTTGGATAAGTCACTCCATATTACCGCCGTTTCTTTTGAATTTTTGCCGAAAAGAGGTTCGTTTTTTGCCCACGCAATATATATTTTGTTAAAAGTTTGAAACAAAAGATTATAGTTTTACTTTATAAATACTGAAACCACATTTTTAAGTACTTTTTAGTGGTGGACACCGAGAGGTCATACAAGTTAAAAAGCAGTAATCTCTTTCCCTGTTTTTCTGCGGTTTTCCTTCACAACACTTCGTAACTCTATGGCTTTACTGTAATTGTTTTATTTTCTTTGACGTGTTTAAGAATGGTGTACACCGAATAAAGTGTGCTTAAATTGTGCTTGTTAAGCTCCTGGAAACAATAACACTGCATATTTCTTGACCTGATATGATATTGTGAATACTTTATTTTTGCATATTTTTTAATCATGTACAAAAAATCTTGGTTTCCTTACAAAACAAAATTAAAAAAATTGGTACTAACACAGAACAAGTAGGTAGAATTGTGTATTGTTTTATATTCTGGAAGCTCACGGATTACCAAATCTTAGAGTTTTTAATATTATTGTAGTTATAGATGCGGTATTAAATCCGCATCATTAGTTTTTAATTAACTCAATTTTATATTTGTGATAACATTATTATTTTGGTAGTGAGCGTAAACATATTTAAAAATAAACATACATTTTAATGACACTGTTTTTGAGTTTTAATGATATTTTTATTACTTTAAAAATTATATCTCGAACTACAAGTGTACGATTTTGTCATTCTTTTTTCAATATCATAATTACAAAATCATACATAAATTAAGTATTTTTTTTAAAAAAATGTTGTAATTAGTTTTTTTAATTAAAAAAATATTTTTTAGTTTTAGTTTTAATTTAAGTACACCAACTTTTATAAAATGGCTTCGAAAGGTAAAATTTGTGATATTTAACAAATAAATGGACTCTTTTTAATACACCTAAATAACAATTAATTGCTAAGATGGGTGTTTTTGCAAAATTTTTGGCATATTATGCGATATTTGACCATTTTTATTACAAATTAGTCAGATTTGTAATTGTTAATTTTATTAGTCATTAAATGCACTTTCTGATTTTATTTTTGTCACTCAAATTTCCTCAAATAGTGATTTTAACAATGGTTGACAACGAATTAGCTATTATTTTTATTTGGCTATTTTTATGCCTATTTCGCTGTTTTTTTTGTATTTTGGAAATATTACGTGCAATTTAGTTTTAAATTACCAATTGCTAATTTTTGATAATATACATTGTCGGACAACTAATTATTTTTTATTACTTTTTATATATTTATTACAACTGAAACTATTATAAAATAGATGAAACCGTTTAATTTGTGTAGATATTAGCAAAAAGGATACTTTCGCTAGTATGTTTGTCCAAACATAGCAAAGGTTTACTATAACGATAAGGATCTATTATAACCCAACTTTGTTCAAAAAGGTCTATCAAAACTACCAAAAATTATGATCAAGTCATTTTAATTATGAACATACGATATACTTTTATGACATCAGTGAATCTCTACGAGGGACCCAGCTTTAAAGTATGTCCAAACGCACTGTCCAGAGTTGCCTCCATAAGTTTGGTCATCGTGGCTGCATTGTTTGAAATATTAAAAATAAAAACACACTAACATTTTGGATTGGCAGGTCTTGGTCGTGTAGCCCGAGTCCAGCGATATACAATCAAGACCTTCCGACCCAAATTTGGATTCATCGATCTAGAGAAATCGATTCCAAAATTATAGCGTTTTTTGAACGGCAATCGTTTTTAATGTTTTTTCAATCAGACCATTCACCCACGATTACTAAACTTATGGAACCTACACTACAGAGTCCGTTTGTAAATTGTCTGAATATACCTTTGGGCTGGGTTTCTCCGAGTGATTCTCTGATATTAAAATTACTCGATCATCATTATTAGATTTGATAGGCCGTTTCGATCAAAGCTGGGTTTTAATAGATCATAATCGTATTATTAACAATTATAGCATAAAATAACTTTTTTTTATTAAATTCCAGGGTTCCCTAAAATTGCTGCCATCGATTTCTTCTCCAAAAAAATCAACAATAATTTGGAATTATGGGGCTGCAGCCCTGTTTTGATCCAATTTGTTTGTATAATTTAATCAAAAAATTGAATAATGGAAACCTAAAAACACGATTTTATTATAATATTCACCAAAATTGCATCAAAGAAATTTTAACCGCACACAAATATTTTTAAATAGTTGTCCGGATTCATTATGTGTTTTTTCAATTAACCCTTTAAATAAATAACCGATAGAGTAAATCTTTGCTTTTTAGGCCAAACAAAATATATGCCAGTATAAGGATCCTGGCAGACAATATCTAAAAAAATAAACTATTTGATCTTTTTTAAAATAGTTTCTAGCACAATAAATATATAAAATAATTAAAAAACTAATTAGTTGTCCGTTACTGTATATAGCTAAATCAATTTGTGTTTGGAATTTATATTTTGTAAACATGTAGTTTTTCTGATTACTAAATAGAAGAATTTGACATTGGTAATTCTAATTTTAAAGTTTAAAAGTTTAAAATAATATTTAGCAGTAAAATGTAAGTTGCATCCAACTTACAAATACTAATTGTAATGACCAAATAGCATTTTTTCTAAACTGTTTTCAATATTACTAATTAGTCATTATCAACTGCAGACCTTTCTAATAATAATTACCAAATAGAATTGCTTGCTAAGTAGTTTTTAATATTACTATTTAGCAGATTTGATTGCTAAATATACATTTCAATATTACTATTTAATAATTTTCATCTCTACATATTTGTATAATAATAATAATCATCAAGTAATTTTTTTTGCTAAATTGAACTCAATATTACTATTTAGTCATTTTCCACTAACAAATAGTAATTCTAATGACCAACTAGCATATTTTGCTAAATTGTTATCAACAATAATATTATAACTATCAGCTACAGTTTCCATGAAATAGAATAAAAATGAAGGCGTATGTTTTTATTTATAATTATGAAAAAAATAATAATAATAAAAAAAAAACTAATAATAATTGTACAAAATCAAAACTATTTAGCATTGATTGTGCAAAATCCTACTTTACAAAAAAACAAAATCACCTGAAAAACGACAAAGTTATGAGCAATTGAGCAACAGGCAATCGAAAAAAATAAAAAGCATAAGTCACCTTAATTACTAACATATAAGGATATAAATATGAAAATAAAAAAACATAATGTAAATTTTTGCAAGCGAATAAACTCAATAAATAGTTGAAAACTTTATACGTATATTCTGTATATGTGTGAATGGATTTATTAAATCAATCGATAAATTGGCTGTTATATAAATGAAATATTCTGAGTAATCGTAAACGCATAACCTCTAAGTTTATGCAGAACGACCAGACGTGTTTCATTGGTTTCATTTTATTCGTAGCTATAAATAAATTTGTATCTGTCCTATTTAATAAACCGCCTAATTAATTAAAAATCTTATTATAAATGTTTTTATTTGGCAACAAAAACGACCAAATATACTAACACACGTCGAAAAAATTAAATATCTTAAAACTGTTCCTTGATTATAAAATTCAGCGTGAGAAAATACAAAGCCAACTCCCGTCCAAAATATTTTAAAATATGTATACTATATTCAATATATGTATTATAATATCATCATAAAGTCGTTTGATGATTATAATTTAAAAAACGTTTATATATTTTAAACAGCGAGAATCATTAAAATTTATTATATTGGTTTTACATTTTTAAATAATTTTGTTTTGCTCCACGCTTTTTTTAGTTATGAACAACCAGTGCAATAAAGCAAAATAATTTTAAAAAATTGCGGTGTTTTGAATTTTTTTTTAAAATATCACTGTTGTATTAGTTGGCTAATCCTGATTTAGCCAAACGTTTCATACTATTTGGCAAATTAGATACTGCAATTTGTTTTTTAGGCCAATATAGATGATGCCGGTGCTTCGTCTGTCCATCATCTTTATCAAAAGAAATAAAACACAATAAGGTTTACGTAAATTACCAGTCTCGAAGCCATCTGTGGGATCCCGCCCCACGATATCCGACTGCAGATGATAGCTTTTAGGCAGTATTTTACCAAGGCAATATCTGGACCTGGCGAACAACTGCTAACGAGCCTGTATAACCTGGCACTAGCTATCCCATATGGAGCAATAGCAATGCTAACACAAAATATATTTCAGTTGAACATTCCGAAAAAACGAAAAACCAAAAACCGACTGGAATATTAAAACAGAGCTCAGAGATTTTTCAGATTCTATCTGAAATATTGAAGCGAGAAGATGCTTTGCAAGAATCCAATCGACACTACAAAAACCTATATAATGTATACGAACGGATCAATGATAGATGGCCGATCTGGTGGATCCATTTTCTCTCCGGAGCTGAGTCAAGGCCAAATAAATCTACGACAAAAATGTTTCAATACATACATATATGTATATACAATTACAAACGTTATTTGCCGTGAACAAATAATATAATTATTCATGTCGTAGGTAAGCAGCCACAGAACCCACTGGGCTTTTCTGACAAGACGAAAGAGTTTTGCTTGCATGCACATTACATTTGTGTATAAGTTCATCCAGGCAAATACTAATTAGTTTTAAATCAGTAAACTAAATGCACTTCTTCGTAACTGTGTATGTTTGATTGATTATAATCTTTTAGAGACAATTCATTCAAGTATTGTCCTAACATTAGAGCCGCTAAATCTTTTTTCGACACATACATATCTAAAATATTACTTTATCCGACATCATGTCTACAATACTCCACTCGAGCAACCCTCAATTTCTACACGAACATCATCTAAGCTCATCGTAAATTGCAGCACACTGCGACATCCATGTTAACAAAATGGCTGATGGCCTTGGCAAGGGAGCTACAGAGAACGATGATTTGACCCAGAATGGTTAATCTATAAGAAGAAATGGGAAACGGTGGCAATTGAACAGTGGCATTATTCCAAAGATACAAATCCATTCTGCTGGTATATAGTATATAAAGTTCAACGACACTGCAGACAGGCTCCTTAGCTCAATGGTTTCTAAACACAATTTGAATAAAATATCGAGTTTTATCTGCACTTGCCGTGCCTATTACAGGAGTTGATGGATATCCACTATATAATCGCCGATCTGCCGAAAATGTTACCAATTGCTTTTTAATAAACACTAACATAATCATAACGGCATTGAAATATAAGTATAATTGATGGGTTGTACCTTTTTGTCCTCTTATATCGAAAATCTACATCTTCCATCAGAACAACGCCAAGCCACACACATCTTTGGTAACGCGCCAGAAGCTCCGGGAGCTCGGATGGGAGGTTCTTATGCATCCACTGTATAGTCCAGACCTTGCACCAAGTGATTACCACCTGTTTCTGTCCATGGCGAACGAGCTTGGTAGTCGGAAGTTGGCCACAAAAGAGGCCTGTGAATATTGGCCCTTCGAGTTTTTTGCCAATATGGAAGCGAGTTTCTACAAGAGGAATATTATGAAGTTCGCATCTCCTTGGATACTAGTCATCGAACAAAACGGCTCATATTTTACTTAAATCGTATGAATGTAACCAATTTTATGAATCATTGAAAATTGAATAAAAATACCGCAGGACTTTTTTGACACTCTATTACATATGTATTACATGCACAAATGCAGCCACATGGCCGTTTTTGCTGTCCAAATTATAATGTATTCTATCCTTTCAGATTCACGAAAGAGATCTAGCTGTCGAACGTTTGGCAATCTATCTTTAAAATTAGAAAGGTGTTTAATTCACAGATGAAAATGCAGTTATTCGAGTAGAAGCACCATCAAAAACATCGTTACATCCAGGCAATTTTTCTAAAAAACATAATAGGCAGGCTGCACAAGAAAACGTAAATGTTTCTACTTACGATTGCTATTTATTAATGTTCCAAAAGCACCTCATATAAATATTTAAAAAACATTCAACGGCCAAATATATGCCACAAATCATGATGCATGTCGTGCATTAGAATTATTTAAATGAGATTCTCATTGGAATTCGATTCTTACCGATGCTATTATTTGCAATTATATTAATGACATGCTTTCCAAAATAACCAAACAAATTATGGGATAAATTTGAGTGAGAATATTTTAAACGCACACCAAACATTTCATGGAAATGCAATTTTAGATTATACATTAGCAATGTATAAATTATTAAAAACATTTTTGATTTCCCAGAACTTGGGTAAAGTACGATGTCAAGATGAGAATGCTTTGGCTATCGCTTCATTAGGCATTGCTGGTAGATTATTGGATGGCATCCAACTTTTCATTCTGCACTGAAATTTCCGAAATATACAGACATATAAAAAATTAGCATGCATTATTAATTAGCATTCAGGTGTGGCTATTCTGCTTAAAAGATGACAAATTATAATCTGGAATGCATGTACAATGGCACATAAACATTTATTAGAAGCATTAAATCGTACGTTGAAATATTCAAAAGGTAAAGACATACTTGCCCACATATGCAAATGAAATAAATGCCTTTTTCAAAGATTCATCACTTTGGAGCAGTATATTGTCCACATGAACATTGTATGATTGCATTAAATTTATTAAATCGAAAAAAATTGCATTAAAAATGACACACCGATTTTCATTTCATTCTCTTATTAAATAGAGATTAGATAAAATGAGTGTGTGGAGTAACGTTCTTAAAGAACGGACACACGCATGTCTCAATATGTACCTATTGCCTTATTAAATAACTAAAAAAAAATCTGGGAGCGTCTGAAAAGAATAATCTTCCGATTTTTAGGCCGAACGAAGTTTACCGGGACAGCTAGTAACTTAAGTTCTACACAAATTTTGGCTCGACAGTAGTTTTTAGATGCTCCAGTGTTTCCACTGAACATGTCCAACGACATTAAATTGATCTTATATGACACCAATACATGAATGAACTCTATCCAGATACTTATCACGCAAAACATGCATCTATGAAATATTCAAGCAAAGAATGCACACCTTTAAACTTATAAAGATGATGCATGTTGAATTTTGTGTTTACTTATTATTTTTTACTTTACCGCCGAAATGGCACTTTTAGTTACACATTTTTCCTCGGTACCCCCGACAAAATCATTTTCAATGATGAAATGAAATTGCATATAATTTTCATTTGAGCAAGTATATATTTCAGTATAATTAGATATAATGATAAAATATACGATATACCATATATCGAACCGCATCTTTAATACTTCGAATCTACCTGTTTCGGAAACATCTTAACAATCTCTGTAAAACACACAATCCATCTAATCCACAAAATTAACACCGCCCAGCCACGCACGAGACTAAGTACTCTCTAAGAGTCTAAGCCATAACGGCATAATTACGCTTAAGCCTCACTTAAATACACCATCATAGCCTGCGCGCAAAAGATCCGCCTGAATTAATCTGTGCGGGTGGCCAGCGAAGGCGACAGGTCTTTTTTTTTACAATTAATATTGTTCTTCGTTTCTTGATGTTTTCCGCTTCAAATTAGTTGTGCTTAGTTTTTTCGATATGTATTATAAATGCAAAACGCTCGCAAGACAATGCAAACAAAATAAAGTACGTCGGTCGCTCGCACCAAAGACGAACGAGTGACACGTACAGCACACATCGTATACATGCGACAAAGAGGCAAACCACCCTTGGGTTTATGGTAATTCGTTTTGAACATCCCGTATTCTTTTCGAACAGGTAGAAAAAAACTGCGTTACGGTGCATTGTGTGTGTGTGTGAGTTTTCATAAGTTACCAACGTGTGCGACTGTTTACGTTGCAGTTTCTCATTGAAAATACATTTGAATGCATTTATTTGGTCGGAGTGCATTTACATATTATATAAAAACATTTGATTGTGTGTATATGAAGCATGAAAATTGAAAGAACATGGAACATGCATGATCCTTTAAAAATTTACAAATAAATCAAATACTATAAAATATGTAATAAAATTTAGAATAAAAAGTGTATTTTTAATTTTTGAATATTTTATTTTAACAAAATTGTTGTTGGATGAATTTTGCATCAGGAATAGCATTTATGAAATATGATGGATGATTGAAAAAATGTCAGTACTGCAAACGGAATAAAAAAATTTAATAAAAACAAAATAGATTTTAGAAAAACTTTTAATCATTCTATTATATGTATTCAATAAAATATTCAAGTATTGCATATTTTAAATGAAAATCACTTAATTTTCCATTATTTTTCTAAATAAATGTTTAACAATAAATGCATAAACGCACGCACACATACGCAAATCGATATTTTATAAGACCCATTCGCAAGTAGTTGTAGGTCATCTGTCTTTCTCGTAACAACTACGAATGGTTAATGTTAATTTAATATTCCTGCGCCAATCACTAGATTATTCACAGAGTTTTGCAAGCAAAAACATGCAATTATTTTATACAATAGATTTCAGTTTACCCCCGGAAAATTACTCTATTTTCCAAACAGAATTATGTGTGTATGCTATAGTGTGTTTGTGTGCATGTGCTTATTTAATATTTAAATTTATAAGCAATATGCGCATAGCAGCCTGCGTGTTTGTGGCAAAAAACCTCGTATTAGAAACTAAATTGAAGCTTATATATTATAGATTATGTGTATATAATAAGGACACTAGAAATAGAAAAACGATATTGTTTGCATAAGTGGGTTAGGTGCACGCTGGCACGCAGCATAATCGACGTTCATTGAGGAAATTTGATTATATAGACAGGCTGTGAACATATTTTAAACGTTTATTAATGATGGGATAATTAATATTAAAAAATCATTAAAAGGTGCAGGAAACGGCACTTATCTTGAAGAACAAAATGTATATTTAGGAAAATTGTTTTTTTTTTTATATTTGAATTACCTTGGGAATTAAAATTTATTTTATTATCACTTGGTACCATTTGTATTATTTACACTATATCGTGTTTCTAAATCCTTTTTCCTAAGACTTTTTTTTATTTTGTCATTTTCAGAAAATACATAAAAAAAAAATTCAAAAATTCATAGTTTCTATAAAATTTATTAAGATTGTTAGTCGGCAAATAAGGATAACACCTCCAACACAAATACACAAAATATTTATAAACACATACAAATATGTTGAATTTAGAAGCAATTTGAAAAGGACAACGAACCTAAAGGACTCTACAAAGGCTACTTTGCAGAATAATCAATATGCAGCACTAGGACACATGTCCGCATATAACTGCAAGTGAAAGCACTCCAAAAGCTCAATTTGGCTGGTTTTCGATGCATCGCGCAAATCATTAACGACATTTCTAATCTATAATTTAATAATAACTTAATTTAATTTATACGAACCCAAACTTCAGGATGATCTCTTGAATTTTCTTCCGAGATTTCGGGCTCATGAACAGGCATTCTCAAGCTATGTAACAAAATTGTACAGACAGGTACGAGTTACTGATGCGGACTCAGAATTCCAACTGATATTATGGTGTAAAATGTGCAGGAATTTTCGACATTATTATTAGACATTTTTATAAAATATTAGTAATGACGGACACAAAAATAAATATCAATGGCTTTTTATTTGATTTCATATTAAATTTTAGTATCTTCATTTTAGTAGTCATTTTATAAACACAGGGTGTTCTAAAAATAACATAAAGGTTTTTATAATATATGAACATGTATATGTCTTCCAATATATTATAGTCGGCTACAAATTTGTCCGAATTTGTTTTATTTATCGCATAGTCCAGGTGCTCCTCCATGAACCGCACCAAGAACTCATATTGGTATTTTATGTACTGAATCTGGCATATACTTAGTACCACATGTAATGCTTTGTATAAAGCACCACAGTCTTTAAAGCATATTCCCCCCCTTTTGGGGACATTTATAGACCCCATAACCACAAAAATTATTCGGCGCTATCAAAACCCTTAAGGGTGAGAGGGCGTCAAAGTTTAAAAAAAAACAGCAAATGTAATGAGAAGGGGGGAGGTAGGGTATCAATTGAAAGGTATTTTAAAACCTATGTTTTAAAAAAAAATTAATTAAAAAATTAATAAAATCGGACAACCCTTAAGGGAGATAGGGACAAAAAGGTAATTTTTTTGTTTTTGTGTAAAAAATTAGAGGGAGATAGGGAAAGAGTTAAAAAATAGAGGGTTAATAATTAAAGATTAAAAGTTTCCGCACTCATCCGAACTTTTTTTTCTGTGAAAATAATACTTTAGGCGTAGTGATCATTTAAAGTTGTCAAACACCTTTTAAATCACGCTAAGGGAAAACAACCCTGAGAATGGCGAATAGAGAGCCAAGGAATAGTAGATGTAAGTAATTTGATGCGTTATAGTATAGTTTATATTATTTCAACTGTAAGTTATTATTTTTTTTTCTTTAATCTATCAATACGCCAAAAGTATAATTTTCACAAAAAAAAAAATAGTACGGCTGAGTGCAGAAACTCTTAATCTTTTATTATTAACCCTCCAATTTTTTAACCAAAAGTTCAAAAAATGACCTTTTTGCCCCTATCTCCCTTAAGGGTTGTCCAATTTTATTTAAAAAATTTAAAACATTTAAAATACCTTTCAATTGATACCACACACTCCTGGGTATCACCTCCCCCCATCTCAAAAAATGATATTTTTCTTTTAAACTTTGACGCCCTCTCACCTTTGAGGGCTTTGATAGCGCCGAATAATGTTTGTGGTTTTGGAGTCTACAAGTGAAGGGGCTGATTAAGTAAATTGTTCATGTCCTTTGGTCACGCGTTACAAATAACACATGCCAACCAAGCTGGTTTGGACAGTGCTTGACATACCTTACCATCGATCATTGTTTCAAACAATTCATGTATTATTGATATGACTTTATTTTAGATAAGACAATCTTAATTGTACCAATGATATCATGAATTACTATCGAATGCAACAGTACTAAAAAACTTTTGCTTGAATTCTTTCTGACCAGATGCACCATCACATTTCCACTTGCTGATTAACTTAATATTTGAGGGACATTTCAAAATATTCTCTTCACTTCACTTGAGCAGTGTGGTTCAACAATTCTTTAAAAGTTGATAATTTTCAAAACTTTTGTGTCCATGGTTTGTAGTGCAGCCATATGAAGTTGTGCCTTCGGTATCAATTTTCTTAATTGTATAGCTTTTAACGTAACCAAGATTTGAACAATTTTCGGAAGATTTTTGAGGTTGTTTAAATAATCTTTTTATTGCGTATTCATAGAAATGTATTCCAAATTTTCTTGCAAGCCACTCTCTATTGAGACTTTTAAAATAATTCTTACATACTTTGCACTTCAAAATTTAAAAAAAAACTGGTTTTTAGTTTTGATTTTATAATCAACAATTTTAATAATTTTCTTCCACAAAATTGTCTATAAGAATGGAATGGAATTTAACGGTTTAAGTTCTTATATTTTCTATTTAGCATTAATTAAAACCATTTTAACCATAGCCATAGCCGAGTGGTTTAACGCGTTTGCCGGGCTTATGGGAGGTCGTCGGTTTAAAGCTAGTGAACTAGGCACGACAATTCCATGACGATAAATATAGCGCAATTTTTAAATATGCTCACGTGGAAATGTCCATGTCAGCATCATATGCCCCAAACAAGGTTGCTCCAGTCAAGTTAAGATAAGTTATCCTCGACTAGAGTTTTGTTGCAGTTCTAGGATCGGTCAACCTAGCCGTCTGCTCACCTCTCTCAGTTTATGGAGCACAAGCTCTGGGGGCGGGGTCCTGTGTCTTTTATACGCAATTCATCACTACTATGGATTCTCACATTTTGGAGAGGTCCTCTTCCTTGGAAAAGATTCACTGAGTTACGGCACTTTAACGACGTTTCGCTTTTAATTGTCGGAACCTGCCATCCATGCGAATTTCGACGAGATTGCAAAGCTGGTCGACCTATCTCCAATATAAGTCCACGCATCTTGCTGAATCGCTTATTGGACGAGGCGGTAGGGCTATTCCAGCGAGGTGCAAAACTCCATCACCCTCATCAAGCCTGTGGCCATATTATAATTCAGAATGAGAATATGACTTTATGATTTTGTTAATTAATGCCTTTTTCATAAAAAGTCACACGAATTATGCGAAGTCTGTATTCTAACATAATTCGCGAAATGGAATTTTAATCCGAATATCTCATTTGCTCTAGTACAGTTTCAACATTTCAAAGTAAGTTAAAAAGTTTTTTAGCTGATTCAATGATAATAACATAACCTATAAAAGTTTTAAATATAATTATAGTTTCGCAAATAACATAAAGAGTGGATGAGACATAAATAGTATATTATATTAAATGAGAAATTAAGCAAAATGAAATGAAATTCGAAGCAGAGAAATACCTGCATTAAAACTAATTTCTAGTTCTACGATATTCCGGGCGACAAAATTTTAAACACATATTCTATTAAAGTGTTTGCAATTTTCGTGTTGTAATAACAAATGAAAAATCATGCTTTTCTTTGACACACTTAAAATGAGATCCGTAAACTTTTGACGTTAATCGTTGTATTTACAATACACATATTCATTTTGTATTATATTTCACTCTCATTAGAAAGATACATGCTTATGGTTTTTTAGGAAATATTTCTATATAAAATTTCAATAAAAAATTAAAAATAAATATTTTTAAAATAAATAAAATTTAAAAAACTTATTTTTGATTTTTTTAATAGCTATTCTGGAATCTGGAATGTTTTATTTTAAAATATTTTTTTTATTTTTAAATTTTTTTTTATACGCGCTGTGAATTATTTTTTTAAATGTATTACTCATATACCTATACAATTTAAAATGCCTATTTTAATTATACTGCTCGTCCAAATTCAAGTAATACAATCAAAAGTCACATAAGTTCTTTTCAAGGATGAAACTTTTCCATTAGCAAGACCATTTTAAAGTATTATCCTTAGCGCTACGATTCGGGCATAACTCGTAAATAAAGTCAAATGTTTAATTTTTTGGATTTAAAAAAAAGCTTATGTATAAATTTAAAAAAAAATTATATATTTTTTTTTTAATTATATATATAATATATTTCACATTACATTTTTGCATTTCAAGAATATTATGTCCGAATTTTAAGTTAATCGTAGTAAAATTGACGAAGTTATGAGAGTTAGCGTATAAAATAATTATAGAGTTTTATTCCGCATTAAGTCGGAGCACACGATTACGCAAAAACTAATTTACCGATCGGTCTGAAATTTTGCATACCGCTTCTTCATCAGTTAACGCTGTCGAGCTTTTATCGTTTTTTTGAAAATCATCAATTTTACAATAAGAAATAGGCTTATATTATTCAAATTGACGCCAAAAATAAAAAAAACTCTGCAACGTAAACTCAAAAAACATTTCCTCTAACGAATGACGTTGGAATTTTTGTATATTTTTGTAAATATGCATTTTTCACTTAAAATATCCTATCCCGCCCTTAAATTATATAAAATGTAACCCTAAAATCGAAAGTTGGTGTTTTATAATACATTATATTATACCTTATATTTATGTCCTAAACATGTGTGTTCAGTAAATTATATAAAATAAAATAAAACCTAAACATAAAATTTAATAAATCAATATTTCAAATATCGAAATGTTTTTTTTAATAATAAAACCTAAAATGAAAAGGTCAAACAAATGCCACCTGAATTTAGTCACTTGGAGTTTTCCAGTCTTTGGTTAATACATTTGGATATAATTGCATATTACGGCACACAGGAAAAATATTTATTTTCCAAGTCTGAAATAACTAGGATCACCTGGAGTAGGTTCTGCAAAGTGGTAAAATGACGACCAGTTGGTCTCATATCTTTACGATATTTTCAGACTTGAAAGGTCTTGTACCTGAAATCATATTAACTTTACAGTTTTTTTCTTCAAAAATCAGGAATTACCTGTTGGTTTAACGCATCACACATTTTTAAATAAATTTACCGAAATAACAGTTGAAGTTAATTAACATTTCTCTCCTTTCCTATTCCTAATAAAACAACTCTTACAAATAACTTAAACCTAATCCTCAATTATTCGATCGACGTTAGTGTACTAATTTTATGCTGTGCCTTACGTGCAAATGCATATATACAAATTACGAGTATATACATATCTTTCAAAAAAATATACTCAGCATGTGAGCTCTATTAAATCTCAGCACATTTTAAACGCTATAACTAAACATAGAACCACGTGTAAATAAATGCTAGTGTGCATCATCGTGTGTGTGTGTATCTGTTGTCTAAACATATTATCGAACGTATTATACACATGCTCCGAGCATAAGTAGTTTGTGTGTATACAGTTTAGTCGATTTATAAAATACATGTACTATAAATGAGTACATTTATATAGGCATACATATTTTAGTATATATATGTATGTATGTTTCTATTTTATGTAAGCATAAATCGATATTGAAGTACACGTTTATGTATTGCGTGCAAAAGCCCGCACTTAAGTACATAATAACCACTTGTTGTTTTGTTATCAAATTGATTGTGAATTTTCTCGACAAAAGGCTGTTTTGCATATTATATATAGCATATATTCATTATACTATATGTATGTAAGTAGATAAGTACATAATATGTATATTGTACATAAATGGTTAATATAGTTTAGTATGGGCAGGCTTGAACATTTATTGGAATATAATATTGCAGGAGCTTTAAATAACCATTAAACCAAGAAGGAAACATTTTAACCAATACAAATGGATAAATAAAAACAGGTAAGGAGGTAGGAGACTTAATTCTGAGTAATTTTTTTAAAATAAGTTAGTTTTTTTTTATTACTGTACACACTGATGATGGATTTTGGCTAAAAAAATGCTCTAAAATATGTTAGGGCATCTTGGAAGTAATTATACATCGATGAGCTAGCAAAATCAATCTGAAGAGTTTTCATAGGAATAGAATAAAAATAGTTTATACGAATATCAATATCATTATCAGCTCAACTGAAACGAAATCATTGACTTCCATTTTTTGGCAATACAGTGTAAACGATTGCAACAATTCTCGTTCATTGACGTAGTGTAAATGAAGCTTAAGTCGTAAAAGCCATAAAAATGTATTTGTGGCTGAAAGTATGAGATTTCACTTAAAATCGGAGTTTTACTTTTAGGTATAATGTATTATTTAATGGTTCTATTTAAAGTTCCATTTCTTTGCGTTTTATTATATAATATATATAATTTCCTTCGATCATTTTCTCAAGAATATAAAAACTCGTCGTTTTTCATGAGTGAAGAACCTAAGCGTTACAGAGTAGTAATACTATATTATAATCCAAAATCGTTAAATTTTCTATATACAAATTGAAAATAGTGAATTTTTACCTTTAATTTTACTATATGAAAATCCAAAATCATACATATTTACAATAAACAAATTCTAACCATAGACATGGGTTAACGCGTTACCTGGCTTATCGGAAGTCGCCGGTTGCATCCCCGGTGATTTTCGAATGTAGCACTTTTTTAAATCAGTAGTGATTGCTATTAATAGCCTATTTCTGAAATAGGTTATTGATTAGGAATAACGGAACATTATTGCCATCAATTAACGCACCCTGTATAGAACAATTAGTATATGATGGCGTTGATGATTCACGATTCCGAATATAAAATAGCAGGAATTTGACCTTCAAAGTTATTAGAGTCGGGTCAGAGCTAATACAATAATTAAATCCTTACCTCTTCCTTTCCATCGGGGATGTGTTGTAAGTGTAGCTCCAATAGGAGTAGCACAGCACAAACAGCACATTAACATGACCTGACTAGTCGTGTGAACCCGTAACGGTCAATGATTCCGGTGTGCGAAAACTGGCTCTATGTCTCACAAGGGATTACAGATCCAATGAATGACATATTAAAAATCTAATACGTTTTGAATTTACTATAAAAAAAATCAAAACCGTGAATTTTGACTAAAAAAAAATTAAAATAATTCATTTTCACTAAATAAAAATCCTGAATCGCTCTCAATTTTAATTTTCGAGTTTTAAAAATTTAAAAAAATAACCAATTAATTACAAAATATTAATATTGTTCTCCGATATAAATAAAAAAACGTCCGATGAAAAAAAATGTGCACCGAAAAAAAAAATTGTGTTCCTAAAAATTAAAAAAAATCGTTGTTTTTTTATTTTTAGAGTAAGTATTTGAATTTTCGTGAGCTTATTGTTGAATTAATTAGTAGACGCTTTATTCGTACCCTTATTAAACTAGGAGTTCGTTGTTATTCAATAATGGACATCAAAAAAATTAAAAAAATATAAAAATTTAAAAAAATAACCAATTAATTATAAAATAATAATATTGTGCTAAAAAATTCAAAATCGTTTTTTTTTATTTTTAAAGTATGTTTTTGAACTTTTGAGAGCTTGAATGACAATAAAGAAAGGTTGCATAAAAACTATAAACAAAATTATGTTTTTTATTTAAAATTGAAAGAAAAATGATGAGTTAATGATAATCAAAAAACAACATTAATGCCAAAAGACATATCTGTGTGCCAAAAACGCGTTACGATAATTTGTAACTTTATTTATCATCGCTGCTGTAAAATAAACGGTGCACTTACATTGCCGTGCGATGAATGCATTTGTTGAGAATGCGTTACCATATTGTATATTGTTCGAATGGACAAATAACGGAAGCTCTATTTTTTGAAGAATTTTGAAGAAATTAATTAGAAACTTTTTAAAATCTTGAAACCAAGAAACAAAATAACAAACGGTAAATTACTTTATTTTGATATATTTTAGTACGTAACTATAAATCTATATATATTTCTTGTTTTTAATACCGTATGTATCAAGCCAATGGGTCGATTAGGCGATTTTAAAGGACGTAATAATAGAACTACAGATTACAGATTAGATTTACTTACAGATTTTTTTACTTGACAATTCTCCCAGAGATTCTTAACAATTTTTTTGTGTTATGTGTTATCATCATTGACTTCTAGTTCTGAGTACCAAGTTTTATTTTGCATAATCGAATAACATTCATTTATACATCTGCATCAAGATTTTTTGCACTCTTTTGACATTTTTAAGAGATCTGTAAAAGCTGTTGCAAAGTATGATAACACGTTGTCTTTATCGGAGTAAGGCCATTGACTTATTAGTAAACATTCGAATGAACTTAAATGCTACATAATATTAGTCGTCTTCATTCTTCATAATTCGATGTAACCAAGCGACCTGTATATTGAAGCAACCTGAACACAGTGTCTTTTGATACCACCTGAAGCTTTCGTATTCCTGTATAAAGAAAACTATATGCAAGATAGAAATTTCGGTTGGCCTACAGACCGAACTACTGCGCCTTGATAGGTCACTGCCCGGAAATTCTACAAACAGCGCTTTCCGAAAACTTTGGTACCTCCAAAGCCAAACAATAAGTCATGTTATCTTTTCTTGTGCCGTAAAACTGCGGTTACCCATACAATATATTTTGTTTATTTTTTATAAATTCAATTTCAGTTTTGTATAAATTGCCTCGATAGATTGATGCTCGATTGGTAGTCTGTGATCTTCATCCGGAAACCAGTTTGTGCTCTAAACGAAGGCTGTGATGATCTTGAGACTGGATTATTTGATGACATCGATTGTATTTACTGGTGTGCCTAGGTGCACAGTTCTGTTCCTTCATTGGGCACTTACAGAAAAAGTGTTTCAGTGTTTCGTTGTCTATGTTACAACCTCTGCATAATGTAGAATCTATTGCTCGGATTTTGTGGAGGTAGTTTCTAAAACAATGACCTATTAGTACATTTACCATTTTTTTAAGCTTACGCTTGCCAGTGTTAATTAAGAAAAGAGAGTCACTTTTGTTAGGTTTACTAAATATAGATTTAGCTTGTCTACACGTACCAAGTGACTCCCATTTCAGTGTATGAAATTTATTCATGTTTGTCTCTATGGTAAGAAGATTCCCAAAGTAGGTTCCGGTCCGATTAAAGAGGTGTCGGACCCATTTCGTGCTAGTTCCTCGGCAATTTGGTTTCCCAGAAAGCATGAGTTGTCTGGGATCCAGAAGAGCTCTACTGAATTTTGTAGGGCTAGAAGATCAAGTGTGGACTGACATTCTTTTACCAGACGCGATCTTGTTAAGTGTGTGTCAATAGCTTTCAATGCTGCTTGACTGTCAATAAACAAACGTAAAGTTTTGTTTGTTATTTATCTTTCAAGAAGGATTTTTGCACCTAGAAGAATCGCATGTAACTCTCCTTGAAATACTGTTGCAAAGTTTTCAAGTGGTATGTGGAGCTTTATATTTTCTCTACTTAAAAAGATTCCAGCACCTGATTGACCGTCCAATCTGGAGCCATTGGTAAAGATAGTTTTATGTTGTTAGTTTTCTAAAAGATATTTCTTTCTATAAATGACAACTTTTTTAGGATTAATGCATGACCGGTAATGGTAACAGTACTGATCCATTCATTATTGTCTAGTATGCGTAATGTAGCTTCGCCTTCTATAATCAAAGGAAGAGGCGTAAGATTTAGAAAATTATCTAGCGCAGCTGTAGGTGCTGTGCGCATGGCCGATGTTATGCACATGCACGAAAGAGTTTGGGGTCTTAAGAATAATTCTGAAAACCTTTGAAAATGAAGCCGTTTATAACATTGTGAATGAAAAAAGCCGTTGAGGAAGAGCAGGAAAAGAACGTTGAACACGGTTATCCACCATCGAAATTGGCTGTGTCTGGAGACGGAAAATGCTATTCGCTATTCGGCGTCACCACACTCATTGGCATATACAGCAATAAAGTAGTTGATACAGTCGTGAAATCGAACTTTTGATAAGCCTGAGAGAAAAAAAGTGTTACTGAGGAATACGAAAATGGGAAAAGCAATAACGACGATCAATACACGAAAAATCACGAAGGTTCTGCCGGAAAAATGGAAGTAGGTGCGGAAAAAGAAATGTTCTCACGATCTATGGATAAATATCAACTAAAGTATAGGAGATATTTTGGAGATGGAGACAGCAATACATTTAAAACTGTTTCGGAAGCTATGACGTACGGTGACGGGAATGTGTGTATGTGCCGGATTCGTGCAAAAACATATGGGTTCGAGCCTACCTGCTGCGAAGAAAAAAAAACGCATTCGCACCACGAACGTTGACCTGACGACTCCTCGAGCTTGGGCAGGTGGCGTAAAGCGGAGGCTTCTGGAACACTGGACACATATACACATAATTCTCCGCTGAACGATGCTGTGTTATAATGCCCATTTTTGAGGGCTTATGTTCAGAAAATTTAATAATAATAAATAATATCTTTAATGACAGCAATAATAGAATTATACAAATAATGATTCTACCTTCATACATATGCAAACGCCAGAGACAACGAGCTCGTCAAACGTTCCAACAAGCGGACATAGTTCGCGTCAAAACAGTCAATGACTGCCAGTACAAATAAAAAAGCTATAGAAAATGTATTCTTCGAAGCTGAGGAGGGTATCCTGTATGGCCTTGGGATAGCCGACTAAATGTAAATTGCTGAAACCAATCAATATGCATCCTATAACTGCATGGCAAACTTTAAAGGCGTTTTTCTCGAAATTATTTTTTTCAAATCGGTCGTGTATTTTTCTCAAAAAAAATCTGGGAAAATCAGTTGTTTATTTGAAGCGCCGCCATTTTGTAAATTCTTCTTAAAAATGTTACAATTGTAGGCCGAACAATAATGTTGCGTGCGCAGTAGTTATTTGCAATAAAATGCTTTGAAAACATTCCTGATGTTGCTTCAAACCTGTGGTAATATAACTGTGAAACTGTACCTGTAACTGTGAAACTGTACCTGTAACACTGTACCTTTAACCGTTTTCCTACAAATAATTCTCCAAAAACCGCCACGAAAATAGGAATTTACAAGTAAAAAAACGATTTAAATAACGACATGAATTTAGCAAGTTCTTCTTTTATTGACATGCTTAGGCTTCCATTCTGGTCCCATCGGAGAAGATAGTAGATCCAGTGAAGTGGCTCTCATTATGCCATACTCCCCTTTTGGGTATGATAACCTCGAAGCATTGTTCAAAAGAGTATATATGAATGACGAATTTGTAAGGATTAGTGCATTACCGATTATGGTACCAGTACTTATCCATTTATTATTGTCTAGCAGTAATGCAGTTAGGGTAGCTTCGTCTTCTATAAGCAAAGGGGCGTAATATTTAAAAAAAATCCCCTGTTAAGCACATGCACGCAGGAGTTTGGATTCTTAAGAATAAAACAACAACAAAATAAACATTTGAAAATTCTTTTAGTAAAATCAGCCGAGCTTCAAATATTTATCCGATGCGACTCATCGTCGTTGTTAAATAAGGAATCGATCTATTCTGCGGTGTTATGGATTTTGGCCATAAATATTTATTGTGATGATGTGATTAAAGAAAAATTCTTCAGGGATTTATAATATTAACCAAAAATAATTTCTGACCGTTGTTTTTAGCAATGAAATTACATAAAAAACAAACAGAAAGAAGGTGTGTTGAATTTTTGTCAAGAGAATTACTCTCACCGCCTATTTGTATCGAAAGTATTTCAAGGTCAAAAATATGCTTTTTCGTCACCAAAAATGTGTATTCTTGTCACCAAATTATTTTGTTACAAGAATCCACGAAATTCCTTCACAACACCGAAATGAAACATGAACATGAAATAATCGAATTGTGGTTGGGTTTTGTAATCCCGTTTTACACGTTATGGTCTGTTGATAAAAATGCACACTTTGACTCAAAAAAAATAGGTAAAGATGAATTCAATTCAAGATTCGTTGACAAAAATTCATAGCACCCAGAAAGAATAAAAACTAACGTCTATTTTTAAGAATTATGGCGCCTGATATCTACAAAATAAAACATTTTCTAATTTATATGTTATTCAATAAACTATGTTTATTATAATTGATAGATATAAAAAAATGTATTTAAAACTGGAGCTATCCTAATTATTACCCAAACAAAAAAACGCATAATTAATAATATCTCTAAAATTTCAATTCATCGACCCCTCAAAACTAATCATTCGATTTGCGTGCGGATATCATCTCAACAGATTTAAAAAAAAAAAAACTCACCAGAAACACACGCGATATCGCTCAAAGCATCCTATCGTCTTCTTATGTTGAGTGTTTCCGCGCGTGTTTCTTTTACCATATAATCAAGCCAGAGCCCAAGAATTACGCAAATTATTATTTAATAATATTATGTATGTACATGCGAAAGAGCGTGTGCCGCCGCCAGAGCTTGATGCTTCTACTGTTGCTGAATTAGAGGTTCATATATTCACATCACTCGCTCAAGACCATCGTCAAATCAAAAGTCATTAATTTATGTATATAAGAAGAATATAATATATATTTCGTTTATTTTCTTACAGGCTAGATATATAATATTGTAAATTTAATACAGTTTTTTTTTCTTCATCTTACAAATTACTAAGGCTAATATCACTTTGTTTAAACTTTAAATGTATTTTAATGGGTTTTTATTTAAATTATATCCAAGGAGTTTGAAGAAATTATACCATCAAAGAGCCGCTGGCCGAAGGCTTGGGAAGATCGTCCGGAATTGTTGAGTAAACGTGGGCCATCGAGGCGGTCGACGGTATTACAGGTGGTGCTTCGTAATGCTGTGAAGATGCACACGACGAATCATCTTCGGTGCGGCTAGATCGTTGCGATGAGCAGCCGGGTAGTTCGTTCAGAGCAATTGGTCCATTTTGATTTCGACACCATGTCGATGGGGGAGCTGTTGGAGCTGCTGTGTATCGCATATTTGAGATCTGAGCGCTGGCGGGTAGAACCTTCTTCAAGGTACGACTGTGAGAGATGTCAGGCAGTGTGAATCGCAGTTTGTCCCAGAATCGCTTTTCACCCCACCAGATAACCGGACAGGTTTGCATTAGTATCTGGAACATGGGATCCTGTTGAATCCACTCGGCGGGTGCGGTCACGATAAGCACAATTTTTTGACTACGATGCGATGGACGAATATTCTCGATTACTGTTTGCAGGGCTTGACGGAATTGTGGCTGTGCCCATTCGTGTTGTAGAAAATTCACGGAAACGATGAGGATCAGCTTACGCGATGTGTCAGCAGCGGTTTGAAGTGAATCATTAAGATAGGTACTCGAGTGGATGTCCCGGTGATGCAGACACAGATTGTAGCCACTATGATGTAGTTCTGTGGCGATCAGCTGTGTTGAGAAGTCTGCATCGGAATCACTATACACCACATACGCATCATAAGGTTTGTCCGTTTCCTCGACAGTGGCAGCAGTGCCCGTAAATCGAATTCCATACTTTGAGTGTGCCCACAATCGGATATCCTGACGAAATATACAGGCAACAGCAATAATAAGAGCAGTTCCGATGATCGCCACCAAGGCAGCTGTCATAAGTGGTACATAGTCTCCACCACCTAGATTCTCAGGCAACACAGTTCGTTGTACTTGCAATGTGGCCACTTTACTTTCGTGCAGATCCATGCAGCTCTTCATCACATCTCCAACAATACGCCCATCCTCACAATTCATGTGATTAATATCAAACTCTCCGCTAATACCACGCATCCACTCTTGTAAATGAGCCACCGCATCACAGTCACAGTTCCACTGAATTCCTTGTAACGAAACTCGTGACAGTGATCCCGAAGCCATGGCCAACTGTTTCCATGGAGTAAAGTTTGCTATACGATTATCGTCCAGTGTGAGCACCTCTAACGACTGTAGTGCCAAAAAAGCCTTATTTCCAACCTTCTGAATGCCATTATGATCCAAATACAATTCATTCAAATTGGTCATCTGATCAAACTCAAAGCCACGTAACTCTTGCAGATTATTGTTCTCCAGATGCAGAACCTTTAGACTGGGCACTCCATTAAATGTCCTATTGTGCATACTCACGATCTTACTGCTATTCAAGTACAATTGCTCCAGCTTTTTCTTGCCAATGAACATATGACTGGCAAGATCACCTAGATCATTACCATCCAAATAGATTGCCGTTGCGTCCATTGGGATTTGTTCTGGTACTTCGGTGTAATCAGCTGCACCACAGTCTACGACATTTGTGTTCCAGGTGTGATCATGATAACAACTACACCGATCCGGACATGTCATCTTGCAGTCGCACGCATCAAAGTCACAACAGTGACATAATGCAAAACAGTGACTCTCGTATTTGCATAGAAAATCTTCAGACTTAAGATCCATGAGGGGTCTTATCTGTTCACCACGATTATGCTCCATCGTACACATTACTAGATCCAGATCCAATACCCGAGGATGCTGCCGCAAATGTGACAGTTCGTTGATCCGTTGCAACCACTCCATGTGACAGTCACAGTGTACAGGATTCTCACCTATATAGAAGGCTGGCATCTCGCCAGAGTCTGAACTGGGATTTAGTGCAAATGCTGCAATGTCTAGCTTTCGGATGGCATTTCCGTAAAGTACGACTTTCTCGATGTTTCGTTTCTTCAAAAATGTGCCTGGTGCGACTTCTTCGATATCATTATTATTAACAAACAGAGTTTCTAGACTGTCTGGCAGGCTGGCGTCCTCGATGCGTGTTAGCTTGTTATGTGAAACGTCCAGCATTTTGAGTTGAAGGGTTTCACGTGCATCGAAATAGTTGCCTAGCTCGGAGATATTATTACGGTGCATATCAAGCCACTCGAGTGAACCTGGAAGATGGCTGTAGTCCAGAGTACGCAATCGATTATCGGAGACGTTCAACCAGGCAAGTACTGGTAAAGCATGGAATAGGTTGGAGAGATCTTCAATTTGATTTGAGTCCAAGCGCACAGCCCGTAGAGTTGGATTTGCACTAAATGCAGAAGCATCAATCTGGCGGATCTGGTTAGATGCAAGGTTCAGTACATGTACACCGGACAGAGCAGCAAAGGTGTTTCGAGGAATTTCAGTCAGTAGGTTGTCAACCATTCGCAAGCCCATCAATTGTGTGAGACCAGAAAAGGACTCGTTGTTAATCTGTGTTATCCTATTTTTGCCAAGATCCAAAGACTTTAAAAATTGAAGTTGACTCAAGCTAGTCGGGACGTCCGGCAGCAAATTATCGTTCATGCTGAGATCGTTGAGTGCACGTAGATTCTCAAAGGCACGACCATCAACGGCTTCGATTACATTTGATTCCAGGAACAGTTGATTCAACACTGCCAGATCAGTGAAATGAAAAGATTCAATACGTTTCAGGCGGTTATTGGAAAGTGTTAGAGCGTGCAAGTTCTTCAGATCGGAAAAGGCACTCTGAGCGATGCGATCAATGTGATTGTGTTCGAGATTTAGAATCTGTAGGTTGTAGAGTCCATGGAATACGTGCTGATCGATTTTAGCTATTTTATTATAGCCCAGATTCAAAATAAGCAAGCGGATGAGACCATTGAAGGTATTGCGATTGATCCAGGTAGAGGTGAGCTGATTTGCAGAGATGTCCAGCACCTGCAACTGATCAAGACCTTCGAGTAGGCCAGGTGCAAGTACAGCAAGTGTGTTATTACTTAGATACAGGTGGGTAAGGGCTCGTGATACTTGAAACAGACCCGGTGGCAGCGAGATCAGTCGATTACTGGAAATATTAAGAACATTCAAAGACTGCAGTCCAAACAACGCTCTCTCAGTGAATGATGACAAAAGATTGTTCTGTAGATAAAGTGTGTTTAGCGATCGCAGGGCAGACATACTATTTTCTGGTAAATTATCCACTTGATTATAGGACATATCCAGAATTTCTAAACCAGTATTACATGCTTTGCCAGGAAGCATTGGTCCATTATCCCAATCACTAAAGCTCAACTGTGCCATATCTGCCAAACGATTTCCAGTTAAATTCAATTTCTTCAGTGAGTACAGCGGGCAGAATACATCCGTTGGCAGACTCCACACATTATTATCAGCTAGATTTAGTTCACGTAGTTCACTGAGTCCACGAAAACTCTCCGGATGCAATTCCATGTTCATTGCACTCCAATCAGTATTATGTGTACGCAACGTTAGCGTTCTTAAGTCTCTCAATGCTCGTAAAACCATCGCTGGCATATATCTAATCTTGCAGAATTCAATATTGAGATCACGTAGATTTCGAAGACGACCCAGAAAAGCACCTGAATTCTGTCCCACTTCAAGTGTACTCTCAAAGAACAACATATCACTACACTCTAGTCGTAGTGCTGTAACCAAGTCTGTCTGGTAGACACTTAGATTATTGATCAACGCATCGATCCCGCTGATCGTACGTAATTTACAGGCCAGCGTGTGCTCATTACTTGGATTACGGTGCCACTGGCAACCCTGTGGTGCTGCAGCCTCTCCGGTTGATCGAGCCGCAGCTAAACTGCTCCAGACCGTGACGACGATCAATACACTGATCATCCAGGTGATCGCCATCGTTATAACTGTTTTTTGTTCACTTTTGCTTCACTAGTGTTTTTGAATATAAACGAACGAACGCACACGCACACACTGCGGTCACAATAAAAGATGCTCGTCTTCGTTTTTTCGTCTTCTTACACGTATATACTATAATACACAAATACACACACAGAGTCTCTATAAATATATGTTCAGTCGTTTCGTGTGGGTCTTGCTGTAACTGGTGCGCTTTCTCGGTGTCGATCTTTTTTCGTGAGGCGCTCTTAACATGTTTACCGAACCACAGTGATTTGAAGACTACTCTCGAGCTGAAGAGACGACTAGTTGATTTCGAAATGTGCTGCAAGAATTATCGTTTGAAGAGCGAAGTGAACGGGAGAGCGGGAGAGTGTGTTCTAAAGCAGGTACTAAAGTGGAAGGGGGAATTGGCTCGGTCGGATGGTTCTAAAACGTGAATATGGACAGCTGCATCAGAACATATATATTTGGTCATATTTTTATGGATGTGCGGTTATAATTGCATTGTTTGTGAATTTTTGAATTTTTGCTTGAATTTTATTGCAGTGCATATGACAATGCATTTCTAGCAAAAAAGGGGTTTGAATTTGAAAGACTTCCTCGGAATATCCGCTTTTCCTGGCGAATATATAAGAAATAAATGCGGAATTCACTTGAAACAAGAAGCTAGAATATTATTATCTTGTTAAAACTGTCGGTTAATACCCCGCAGACCGTGAATGTTCAATTGCTCGTTTGCTTGCGCTTTCGTTCAGCAATGCAACTACTGATAAACATCAACAACTGATTTATTATGGCAAAAATAAATTGCATCGCAGATAATATGGCAAGCTGCTGCTGCACTCGCTTGTGTGTGTATGGGTAACAGGAAAACGAACGAACGCACGCACGCATTTTCACAACTCGTAAATAAATTACTGTCGTTGCCGCGTTGCATTATATTTATTTTTATAATAGTTATAATATATAAAGTATTATGCTTTGGAATCGCGTACTCGTCAAGTGCCCATTAATTTAAAAGACATCTATCATTATGATGAGTGCACTCAAGTGACTGCAACGCGATGCATTACACCCGAAAGACCCTCATATTGCCTGCTATTTGAATACACGTACACATATGGCCACGGCCGGCGGTAACAACCTGGCCAAACAACAAAGTATCTCCTCTCTTGGCCAAAATTATAATGAACACAACTTTGGACTGTGCCGAAAATTCCGCGCATCGACAATTTGCAGTCATTGTACCGTAATAAGTGCGCGGTACGTGTATAACGAGGACCGTGTGCGCGCGCCAAGCTCAGCGTCTGGGCGTATCTGCGATAATTTTCCGAACACACACATACACACGCGCACCAAAAACGTCTGCATGCTGCAGTCCTGCAGTACCTGATAAAAAGTCATGTGTATAAGAAATAAATATATATATATAAAAACTGATGAATGATGGTGCACGCGATGACGAGAAACACTCAAACAACAGGTATTTTGTATTTTATGATATTATATTTCGTACATGCGATACGGGCAAATATAAGAATTTTGGCAAATTTGCGAGTTTAGGCATTTTTTTCGGAAGATTCTTCGCAGAGATGATATAAGCACAAGCAGAACGATGCACGCTGCACGCTGCACAGACACACGCATACGTACTTAATACAAAAAGTGCAAGAGATGCAATCGTTTAATAACAGTGCAAAAATATTTAGCGATGGTTTATAACCGATTTATTAACTCGACAAAGGTTATTCTTTTTATATTTATATAAATTGTTGTAAGTGCCAACAGCAAATCCGTTTCATGCTCTTGAAACAGAGCATATTCTTAAATCTTTCTTGTACTTTTCATAATACAAATTAAGATTTATGATTTTTGAATTTTGCTACAGTAAAATTTGCTGTTTAACACTCAGTCAATAAAATTCTTTTACCAACACATGTCTATATGTTCTTCTATTTCGTCTTAAAATAACACGCATTATTTTGTAAAACTAGTATTTTTTTACAACTACATAAAACAAGACGGGTGAACGATACTCTAAATGAGGTTTGTCATACGAGCATATTTAGTTAGTTTCGGACTTAGTATATATAATATAAAAGACTAGTAAGTCGAAGACACTAATAACTTAGTTTTATGTGATTTTCAAATGTTAATTTGCTATAAATTAAAATAACTAGATATTTTTTTTCACATGTTCAATTTTTTACTATATTTTCGGTACATCAAAGAAATCTGCATTCCGATATTTTTATTTTTGGAGCGCAAGCAGAATCAATCGACTTGTATTTATTTAATTTTATTTACCTATTCTCATCACTCTAATAAATACAGACTTTTACAAAGTAAAAAAATCTACTTTCTGGCAAAGTCGTTTTAACTTTGTAATGGATACAAAGTTATATTCACTTTGTAAAAAGTCAATATAACTTTGTGTGTAAAGTTGTATGCACTTTGTATACAAAGTATTATTC
>JANSTU010010969.1:0-15566 GCA_027564075.1 Bolitophila hybrida | reverse complement strand
CAAAGATATGACATGCATATATATATATATATATATATATATATATATATATAGAGACTGATGTTCTCTCTCATTCGCACACACTAATATCGACTCTCTCAAAATCTTTTAATCGCACATGAAAAACAACCGAACATTAATCAACCATAATTACTTGTTGTAATGCATGTAATAAAGTTACTGTGCGACGACTAAAATCTTTAATAAGCTCTGTGTATGGTATGTTTAGCTTAGAAATCGACACGCCAAAAATTCCATCAAAGGGTAATTGGACACAACTGTGACACCGTTTGTATAATTGGTGTAAGTGTATGTGTGTGTATATATATTTAAGGGGTTGGCGGTACGAGGGTGAGTGGCTGAAAACGATGCGACGATATTATATTGTTTTAAGTCGGTTTTGAGGAATTTAATGAAGGGAATGATCTTAATTTATTGTCATGTCATTTACTCGTACAATAAGAAATGGGTTGAATGTGTGTATTCCTTGACCAATCTAAAACGTTTGGCCGAAAAAAAATTCTTGATCAGAAAAGTCAGCCGTTTGAACATTTTTGTGTAGTACTAAAAATACTAACTAATTAATACTAGTGGTGAGATTTTTCTTGTACGAATGGTCTTTCATGGGCTTTTTAAATTCAGTAAAATAAATGGCAAAAAGTTGACAATTCACCAAAAAATTAAAAAAAAATAAAAGTCGAAAACTCGTAACTACAATTGGTTGATCTTAATAGCTTGTGACTAAATATGCTTAATTAAATATCTGTTATCCCTTTTATATAACCCTTTAAAAATTCCCTCAACGAAGTCTAGTTATATTATCTTCCCAATGTTATAAAATCCGAATTGAATAAAGGTCGATCTATATTACAGCAACATTGCTGTCAGTTTTTTTCCTCTCTCATTGGATCCTTTAATCCCTTGTGGGACATAGGGCCAGTGTGCGATGCCGCACATCGGATTCATTGACTATTACGGGTTCACACGAGTGGTCAGGTCATGTTAATGTGCTGTTTGTGCTGTGCTACTCCTATTGGAGCTACTGTGCTCTAACACTCACAACACATCTCCGATTGTTAGGAGTCTTAATTTGCCCTGACGCGCATATTTTTGAGATATCTCTATGCACGGAGATCTATCTTGCAATTTATATTTGTAATAAGATATTTATGGCAGCAAAACTAATACATACACATATATTATATTGGGAATTATTTGTTTTTACTTTGAAGTATTATTTCAAATTTTCAAGTTTTTCGGTTGTTTTGAATTATTTCCTGATGTTGACGGAAGTGTTGGTACATGACAAAGGATTATTATGAAATCCTTCACAATATTATTTAAAGGTTTGAAGATTATGGGAATCATTTTATTGACTTCAGAGTGTTGGACTTGGATTTTTTTCATTGTAATGAGAATGTACATAAAATAAAAACTGTTATTTAGTTTATCTAATTAATGAAGATCTTTTTCTTATTATTTTAGGATAAACTAATTTTCAAGATAATTGATTAATGAATAAAAGGTTTTTCTCTATTTATCAGTGAAGAGAAACTTGTTGTTATAATCTAATTTCTAAAATTTTAAGAATCTTTTAATTATTTCAACTTAACTTTAAAATGGTTTATATTTTCTTTTTTAGCTGGAAAGAATTGATTTGACTTGAGAGTTGCACCTATTCCTATAAAAATCTCTAATGTTTCTTGTTTCTAGGAAATTAAGATTTGTTACCCACATTCATAATTTTGCAACAGCATTTATCACACACAACTTAAAATTGTGACTTACAGATGTTTGTACAGCAAATCTAAATAGGGGTGTCATTATTTACAATTTCTCTGAAACACTAATTAGGAGCATGCATCGTTCTTACTCCATAAGCGCCACATAAAATTATGTGAAATGTACCCAAAACCACTTGAATTGACGATGTGGCGTTTATTCCATTACAATATATATATATGCACATAAAATATGTATAATATCTAAATCAGAGCCTATACAAGGTATATAGAATACAGAGTCGTAACCCTTTTCATGTGCCATTCAAACGCAACAGCCGTAGACATGCCGTCCCCGTGCACAGCCGCTTTTATATATTATATTATATCGTTAGAACAAATGACATGAGCACCACGTGCTGCAAAATGGAAATCCAAACATTAGTTCTTGTTGTGTTGGATAATTTCGAATTAATGACGTTTGCACTCGGAAACAAATTAGTGTAGTTACACGCGAATACATATATAGGTATATATATTTAGTAAACACGGTTGCAGGGTAATTTTGTGCGAGATGTGCGGTT
Source organism: Bolitophila hybrida (assembly GCA_027564075.1). NCBI lineage: Eukaryota > Metazoa > Arthropoda > Insecta > Diptera > Mycetophilidae > Bolitophila > Bolitophila hybrida. Next base: position 13,261 of record JANSTU010010969.1, on the reverse strand, counting down.
ATTTCAATTTTGAATATGGTCGCGATTTCAATTTAAAGGCTTTACACTCGATGGAAAATATGTACTATTTCGAAAATGAAAATCATTGAATGTAGATTGTCTAAAATAGTTTTGTCGTGATACAATGAGTAGGGCATAATATATATATATATAATTCAATTATAATTGATAATTATTTAATGTTTATTTATCGTCTCCTTTGTTAGTTATAAATAACAGATCTGGTGAATTTCCAGGACAACCCAATACGGAAATTTTGACTTTTATCATAAATAATATAATAAAAACAATGTGTATTTTGCATTATTTTTAAACAGTCAAAAAGATCTAGTTAAATAAACTTTTAAAAAGTCTGACCGATTTCACCCGCTGGCAAGAAGCAGTGTTTACATTTTTTTTCTACCATTTTTTGATTACAAATTAGTCATAATATGGCTACATTGTTAATTTAATTAACTAATTAATTTTAATGCTTTAATTTTAAATTATAAAATACAAAACAATTTTGTTGGCCCTTTAATATTATATAATCTATTTTCAAAAACGGCACGATGATTTTTTCTTTGAAAACCATCGGATTTTGATTATTAAAATAGAACACTCATCTAAAATATAAATAATTTACATATAGACATAATTGTAAATGAGATTAAACAATTTAATTTAGTCATATATTTGATAGAATTTATAAATACATTTTAATTGGCAGATTGAAATGCTAAATTGTGGTGAAAAACTTTAATTGGAAATAGTTCGTGCTAAACAGCCAGGATATCTAAATGGCACTGAAAAGTGGCATCAAGTCATAAATATCATTTAGTCATAACTAATTAATAATTTTTGCTAAAAAGTACATAAAATGATGGAATGTTAACTATTTCCACATTGTCATATTTTTTACCAGAAATTATGCATTTTCTGGCTATTTAGTCATAATATCTAATGAGTGCAAAATATGTGCCGAAAATTTGTATTATCTGGCTAAAAATGTTAGTTGGGGAAAATTAATTATCCATTCCTGAGAACGCGTCATGATTCGATTGCGGACATAACAAAAATTAGTTAATATTCCTTAATATGAAATCAGGGGCCAAAATTCAAATAAAAAGGATATAAATGGCGTTTATGACTTCATATTACTAAGAAGCAATATCGAGGCCAAGCAAATACTTCTCTGGGACCATAAATAATTTACATAGATTATGAAAAGAAAAACATTTGACTTTCTACTGTAACATTGAATATTAAAACAGTATTCCTGATGAATAGTAGAATTTCAATCTTCCTGATCGCATAATTCCAAACAATATGTCAATGAGCACGGCTGTTTGAGTGTTTGGTCTTTTTTTATTTGCCCAGATTCACACAATGTTGCACTCTGCTCCTACTGCTGTCTTAAGCTAATGCCATGAAATATAACATGAAGATTACACCGCACGCTTTAATTCAATTAAATTCCGTGTGCACAAAGAAGCGCCATAAATTGCGTGTGGCAGGGTGGTATAGAACGCGCTCATGAAATTCAGGTTCCATCTACTTGAAAAACCGCGAGCGAGCTCTAAGCGCGCATAATAACCAAACGAAAGCTTTCAACTTAACAACTGCTCGGAAAAACCACTTCAGCATTTTAATCTGCGTGGCGGCTGCGGCTGTACGAAACACTAAAAATACCCGAGTATTATACTATATATTTATCATATAGTATTTATACAAGAAAGAAAGAATCCGCACCCCAAATGGAATTAAATTGCATTAAGAATCTTCTTTAATCTTTTCATTATCACACGCGCTCGTTTCGGTGCCTATTTATATGCATAAAAGAACATACCGAAACACCGGTAATATTATATGATGTACTTACTATATCTCTTATACATTACATAGAATTTAAATTATATATTATAAAATCCAAACAGTTTCGATCATCGTGTACAAATCCCAACAATTTTCCGCCTCAGCTAATTTAACGAAAATCAATTTACCAACAAAAAGGAGCTTAACCATGTCACCAAAAACATTACATTATATTAATGTAATGGGCATAAAATATATTTATATAGATCGGCTGCGATTGTGTCAGTGTGTTTGTATAGAAAATTATACACAGTGAAAATGTTGTAATACATAATGCCACACGTTGTAATCCTCTGAAAAGCCGCATTGAAAAGTCAACAATCACCGTTTTAAAGTAAACTACTTATGGCATACATGCATCTGGGTCATCGCCTTGCAGAGCGCTCTTGATATTGTCACCAAAAGAGAACAAATGCGCGTATATACTATATACACTCGCATCTCATGTGACGACGACAAAAGGCGCCCCTATGCGTATTTTAGGGTTGTAAATTTATTGCCGTATCGGGTTCATGAATTGATCCTTTTGTGGGTATATGCGCAAGATGCTTGTATAACCTCTTGTATACATACAGATAATGTGTTTGTATGTGTCTGTGAGTGCTCGTGTGAGTGTGTTCACTAATTACTTAACACATGTAAGGCCACAAAGAGCACTTAAAGAAACAACTAATTAGGGTTGTGGTGTCGCAAGCATATCGCAAACCGTTTAACCCAAATTACTGCGGATCGACGCGAAAAGATCCCAATAAATTGTGTTATATGGGATTTTGTTGTATCTATATAATATTACTTGTAAATTCTATGTATTATAAGCGCATGTATATTTGTTTTTCTATTTATATTTCATGACGCCATAATTTAGTATACGCGCGCACCCGTTGAAACTTTAAAGACATAATGTTCTTGCGCATAAATTCTCCGACAAAAGGGGTAATAATTTAGAATTATGTATTGACTTTAAATACTGAATAAACATTAAACACATTTATTTAAAATGTGTAACATAAAAATGGGGTGTTCTTTAATAAGCATGAATATTTATTATATGAATTAATCATGCAATTGACGTTTTTAAAAAATATGTATATGTTTACATTTTGAAGGTATATATATTATGGAATGGAAGATTATAATAAGAAATTCGTAAATGTTGATTAAAATGTAAGTAGATTTTTTAATTACATTCAGTTAGAAATCTTATATACTTTTTATTTATAATTTCTTTAGATGACTTGGAGTTAATGTTATTTTTATTTATTATAGCACATTAAATCAAAAAAATACTTTCCCGCGAAATGAAAAACTCAATATTCTTGTAAGACTCGAATTATGTGGCTTTTAGTTTTTTATATAACTTTTCTAGAAGATAGGATCGAGTTAAAGATTTTCTATAAAATAACAATATTATTTAAACCTCTCCTTTCCAAAAAAATATTACGAACTGTTCGTTTAAAAACCGAGTATTTTAGAGATAAATCAGAGAAATTTTTGTTTCGTAAGAAATATCACACTTTCAACGAATTATCATAAATCACAACAGCATTTAATGAAAACCAGTAAATGGTTATGTATTTCATGCAGCTATGTGTTTAAATTACACCATTTTTTATTTACGTTTAATACAATAATAATTAATAATAAATCAAGATATTTTTTCTTAATTTAAGGAATTATTTTCTTATTAATATAAAGTATTGAAGTAAGTTTTTCATATTTTGATTTGGAGTAAACGATTTACAGATAATAGATAATATCTTATTATAAAAGTTATAAATAAATAATAAAAAAAATAAATTATCAATTCTTTATCTAATATTTGGATTTTAGCTTAACAAGAAACCCTAAATAAATAAATAAAGGGTAAATAGGAAAGCTAATATAGTTAAAGTTAAATTTAAAAAAGCTTAAATCCTTAAATTTGCTATTTCGTTATCTTTAACGTATAGTTATTTTGATTTGATTTGTTTATATGTTATAATTTTTATGATGTAAAATCATCTGGTTTATTTATTCAAAACAGTATTTCTGCTAAAAATAACATACATAACCTATTATAATATAACTTATATTATTTGTTTCGATATTTTGAAATACAAGAAAAACGATTTATATTTAATTCGTACTTAAAATTTCTTCTTCGATTAGATTTTTAAATTGTATTTTTTCTTTTAATTGTGGTTGTTTTTTATAAATATATATTTAATACGATCTTTCGATTTTTAGATTATATGAACAAGGCATCTGTCTATCAAGGTCTGTAAGAAATGTCGGTCTTGGGTGACCTAACTTTCAATCCGACATTTTTTTTTAAAGATATTGACTAAACTTTGTGTTAAAATGTAACGTAACCATAATTATAATTTTTAATATAATCAAAATATCGAAACATTTTTATTATTTGTTTAGATTTTTAAATTTTTTAGGTTATATTTAGTATAAATTGGATTATTTCTTTTTTTTTTGATTAGATTTTTCAATTTTTAAAATTGTAGTAACACCGGTTCTCTATATATTGAATAAGAGAAGCTGAAGGATTGATGGCAGGAATAGCAGATTAATTCTAAGTATTTTAAAGTTTTTTTTTTCAATTTTTTTTTTAGCGATATAAACTGAAATTTCTACTTCATATTAAAAACACGAATACCTTTATCATGGTTCATCATCTGATCTGAAACTATTAAAAATGTCATATTTTAAAATTCATGACGAAAAAAGGATTTTATTCATGTCTTTCTAAAAACCTCCATCATAATAATAATAACTATATACATTATCGTAAATTATTTCATGCTCGCCGTCGACATTTTTCCAAAAACTTCGCATTTTTTTTTTTTACGAAACATATTTTTTTGTTATTTATAGGTTAACATAATATTTACTGGATATTATATTAGTAATATTTTTTCACGGATTCCACATGATTCATACAAAGAATGCCATTTTTATTACTCCAACATTTACTAGAAATAAGTAAATTTTGATGTGATTTTTGCAAATTATTTACTAAATTTCAGTAAATTCTTGTGTAATTTAAGCAATTATTATCATGAATTACAGCTAGATTTACTGCTTTTCAGTTAAAGCTGGTGCTAGGTTTATTTATATATTTTTATTTAAATGTTGGTGAATGAATCAAAAAAGCTTTTCTAGCTTTCGAATCATTGTCTAAATTTTCTAAATTCAAGAATAGAAGAAATATAAAACAAACAAATTTTCAGATGGGGACAAGTTATAATGCTTTTTTTTATGCCAAATTTGCTAGTTTTTTTTATACGCATTTAAGGTCATTTTATTAACAAAAGCTTATCTACAAAATATAATCAATTGTCCAGCTTCTTAGTGTTTTTAATGTTTTTTTTCTTTTAACTATTTTGGTATGTTTTTGTATTGAAAACGATGGTTTTCTGGCAACATTTTTAATTGAATAGTTTTAGTATTTTTTGTCTAATTTGTTTTTTCTGATTTTTTTATATTAGGATATTATTATTTTTATAGTAGGATATTAATACTATTTAAATACAAATGGTTCGTATCTATACAGCTATTTATTATTATTGTCATAATAAAGATAAATATTTGAATATTTAATAAAAACAAAAAAAAAGTACGAATCAGTCATCAGATTGCGTCGCTTATAATTTTCGGATTTGTTATATCGGGGCATACTAAAAATAGATACCTTCTCCTTCAACAGACAACTAAATATCGGTATATTTATTATTTAATAGACATATTGAAGACATATAAAAAATTCCCCAGAATTCTAATGATCGCACCTGGGAATGTATTATTGAAAATAGATTGATTAAAAAATAACCTGTCTGCTGATGCTGATGTTGCTGCTGTTGTTGTTGCTGCTGCTGTTGGTGTTGCTGGTGCTGCTGATGGAAGTTCTTGAAAGAATTATAGAACGGGAATCGATACAATGAGTGTCCGGCGTCCATGCGCAGGTTCAGTGGCTCAACTCCATTTGTCGCTTTTGGCGGCGCTGCAATGCGGGTCCGAAAAGAAGAAAAAACGGAAAAAAATCAACAAAAAGCAATAAGATATTGAATGAATTATTACATACAGGTACACATTTCTTTTATGCCACAACGTGTCTTGTAAAAATGCGCATATATGAGTTGCACGCGGCGTGTCATGCTGCAAGTTGAGCGTTCGCGCGTTTTGCTCACATTGATTTATTATGAGGTGCGATGACAAAAACTTGTCGATACAAAATATGTGAATGCGTGTGTGTTTGTGTGTATTTACTGTACAATACATATAATGATCGAATAGCACGTCTCAATTTAGAAAAGCGACCATAGCACTATACGAAAAAAAAGTGGTCAGACAGAAACATGCGGAATTGGAAATCGATCCAAAAGAGTTGTTAACTTTTCGCCTTGCGCGCGTGATTATCAAATGCGAAGGAGCAAAAAACGGTGCGCGCGTGAATTCAAAGTTATTATTATATATGTATATAATATATTTATCTGCGGCAAGCTCCAAGATATGTTCTCTCTGTGTTTTTTATGTTCCAAAGTGATCGCGAAGAACACGTGTGCACCAAACGCGCGTCCAATAAAATCGGTTAGAAATGTTTTTTTGTGTTTCTTCGATTTGGCGCATAAATGTGCGGAATTGCGACTGTCGCAACGTTTTATAATATGTATACGAGTATACGCGTGTGTATGTGTGTTAAGAAATTTGCATTGAATGGCGGATTCCGATTGCCACAAACATACAAAAACTCTGCGCGCGCATTCGATTGCAAATGTAATCTTAGTTGTTTTGTTTGTCGCGCGCGCTCCTTCGCGGTGCTTCTGCACGCTTAAAACCGCGATATGTAAAGGAGACAAGCTCGACACGAAAACTCTACACATATACACAGAAGACAAACACACACACACATTAACCGCATATATTTATATACACATGTATAGGCAGCCCGATCATCGAGTGATAGACTAATTTGTAAGAAAATTATGCATGTTTTATATTGTTTACCGTCGTTGACATGTATCGCAAAAAGCTCGCTTATAAGAATATACACATATTACGTGTATTATAAATCTATATGTATAAGAAGCTCGCTCGTCGTTTTATTTATTATTTGGCTTTGTATACAACTGCGCGCGCTCACACCGAGAAGCGAGCGCATTTGTTTTGTACGAGTTAGTTAGTTTGTCCGAATTGGAACCTTCGGAATATATACTATATATGCTGTGGCTTTTTGTGTTTTATTTGGTTTGAAAATATATTTATGGGCTCGCTTGTGGGTTTTTTTTTTGTTTGCTTGCGTGTGTATCCATAAAATTGAGAAATTGTTTGGTCGCGTTAGTCACACAAATAAGGCTATATAAGATTCGCATATGTACAATGCTACAATTTTCCATCAAGTCTTTTTTCATTAAACCCAAACCATTCATACACTGCTGACAGCGACTTAAAAGTGATTTCAATGAGTGGCACATATCCTCAACCCTTTTAAGGTAAATATATCTTCGGAAAAAACAACATTTTAACACTCATTTTAGTTTCGTCAATAGAAAGAAGTCACACGGTGCTAAAGATCTTTATATTCTGACCGCTCACGTCGAATTCATGCAACAAGATAGAAAACTATCGATACTGTTTGACAACATGGAAGAAACTGCTGATGAATACGCACTATTTTCGGATTCGTGGAAGATCATCATGTTTCTAATAAATTGTATAATAGCAACTCGGAAGGAAGAAGAAGGTCTGGTTGGCCCAAAGCCCGATGGAAAGTAGTATTGGATTGGCGAATGTTGGCAGGAAATTGGTGCGATTGGAGGAAGTAGCAAGATAATAGGTCGATCAAGGTGGATCTGTGTGTGTTTGAGTTTATTTTTTTGTTTTTCGTTTGAATTGATATTTCTGTGGCCCCAAAATATACTGGCTAAGTCCTAAATATCATTTCAATGTTCATTTTTAAAATTGTTTTTTTTTTTATATTTTCGACTATTTTGAACGACATTATTATATCGACATAAACTTTTTTAACATTTTTCTATCATCATTTTTTAAACTTTTATGGAATTTTGGGAATTTTAAAACCCGATTTAGCAAACCTTTGTAAAAAATCCTAAAATTTCTTAAAATTGAAATTTAGTACTAAAACATTTAAAAGGTCTAAAATAACAAAATATTGAGTGTGATTACAGCAGATTGTTATATCTTCAAATACAAAATGTACAACATTTAAAAAAAGAACGATTCTCGATTATTTAATGTTAAATTTAGCATTTATATAGAAATGTAGTATTATTAATGTTATTTAATTTTGAAATATATCCGATTTTATTTTTTAATGCAAAATCAATTGATATTAATGCTACAAACATAAAACACATAAACCTATTGAGCCATTGAGATGTTATCAATGAAACGGCAAAACAGTTCGCAGAACTCCTCAAAACTAACACCCAATCGGCTGATTATTTATAAATGACTTACTAATTTAGCACAACTAAGGATTGAATAGAAATTTATATATAATTTCAGTAACATTTCTAAATCCTAGACAATGCGAAGAAATCTTATATTAATTAAATCAGTTCGTTCAAATTCAAGTTTTACGAACAAAAATCAAAAGTCATGGAGAAAATCCTCCCTGATTTTTGAAACTAATATTCTCACATTCTCACGGTATTTAGTATTAAATAGAATACATACAAGTTATATTCTCATTTGAACAGGAACAGATGGAATCTACAACACGATGATTAAGAACCTTCTAACTAAATCTAAAAATGCACTACATGCCACATACAACCGCATTTGTAAACTACTCGTATTATACCAATATTGAAAGCAAACATGCCAAAGTTCCATCAGAAGCTATCAACCTCAAAATAGTGAATAATCGTTTAATAAAGACCATAGAGACTCGCAAGCTTATATCCACAAATGAGATCTTAAACGCATTTGCAGTTCGAGAGCACCTCACTGCGGTTTTTTTATACAACGTCGCAACATGGCAAAGTACAATTGGTTTCAGGAGTCATACGAGCTGTCCTGGCTGTCACACTATTATTAACAGCCATCGACTACTTTACCAAGAGCCTCGAATAGGCATATCAATCTACGCTGACAATATAACAATATATGCAAAAGTAAGATGCAATAAATTAACATGTTTCCTGGGCCGATAATAAAGGTTTAAAATTAGCTACAGATAAAACGGTTTTGGTGCACTTTTGCAGACTGATGCGAAAATCATGGGCATAATATTTGATATTTCGGAACCGTACAAGAAATATCTAAAAAATAAGGCAAACATAAAACTAAACTTTCTACGAGCAAACTCAAACACATCATGGGGTGCAGAAAGGAAAACAATGCTAAAAACATACGAGGCATCCGTATAAAGCTCGATTCGATTCACATAATTGCGGACTAAGACTCTCTACCGAAGCATTTAGAATCAGCCCAATAAACAGTGTATTAGTTAATGCTGGCAAATATCCACTTAAAACTCTATGATAATAACAAACCATAAAACACGCTTTAAAAATTACTATCCTGCCAAATCACAAAAAAAACTCCTTCTCGAAATATTTTCAATAAACCGCGGTCATCTCTGCAACATCTTCCAACCTTCAAATCTATTGTCTTCTATGAGCATCCTCTTTGGATGCAGTGTCCAATAAGAGCATAAAAAAGTTTATAACAATCTAAACAATGTACGATAGAAATACCATATTTTAACGGATGGATCCATCAACCGGAACTTATTGTACTCAAATACTCACCACCGTTCTAAAATGTACACCCAGGCATTGATCGACTAAGCTTTCAGATGGATATGTCAATTTTAACGTCCACAAACACATCTTCCCACCTACTCCCGGAGACAACTACCGAATATAACGTCGGTATTTCGCTCAGACTTCGACATACCGCATTAGTTTTGACACAACGAAGTGCCTATACACGAATTGTCTGAGGTACCTTACCGAAATAAGATGCGACAACCAGTAATTTGCGCTAACTGAAACTGGGGACGATGACGTTGACTATATAAAAAAGTTCATACGCCACCGTGCTACAAAAAAATCGGAGAAAAGAGAGGTGCGATGTTTAGCTAAAATGTATAATAATAAATATATCTAATGTATAATAAAACAATGAAATTATTTTTTTTTTATATTTTAATATTTATATATAACTTTAATAATAAGAGGATTTGTTTTAGTTTTTAAATGCCAAGCAGAAGTTCTTTAGATCCTCTATATTTAGATACTCCAATACATCAGAAGCAACTGCACTAAATGGAAAGCGCTTCTCGCATATTTCGGTTGCTCTACTCCATAGATCCGCTCGAGCTTTGCCATCGGAGTATTTCTGCGCCAGCAATGTTCCATATATCGGAAAGTCTGTCAACACCGAACAAAATGCCTTCCGAACATTCTCGTTGAGTACAAAATTTGATATCCTATAAACAGGCAATGAGATTATATGAAAATACATCAAACGCGTTCCTTTTATGTGAGTCCTCTTCATTTCATTCATTTCGGCTAAGCAATCATCGAAGTATACACGGGATGAAAGTTGTTGATCATTGAGTCCATGGTCTCCGTGAAGCATAACGTGATGCCTAGTGATGAGCCTCTCGATTTCAAGATAATTTAAACGATTGGCTATAATCAGAGCTGGAGTCTCTCCCTCAAACACGGGCAGTAGATTTACACCTCTTTCTATGAGCAACTGAACGGCTTCTACGTGATTCTGAGCAATAGCATACTCCAGAGAGGTCTTTTGATTCAATTGATCGAAAGCATTTACATCTGCACCGTAGCTCAGCAGCATTTTTATCATCTTAATGTCACCATTGTGACAGGCCCAATGAAATGCCGTGGGAATTTCGTCGAATGTCGTTGCCATGACATCGGCACCATTGTCTAACAAAATTTTAACAGCCTCTAGTCGATTGTTTTCGACCGCAAAGTGAATTGCCTGTCGTTGATGGTCTTCGTCTCTAGCATGCAGATCAGCTCCCTTGCTGAGCAGGTACTCAATTATCTCCGTTGTACCCTTATATGCTGCATACATAAGTGATGTAGCCTGGTTATTATCTTTCGAATTGACATCAGCTCCATGCTCAACTAAAATCCTTACAACTTCGAGGTTATTTTTATTCGATGCAAACATTAATGGTGTCTTCGAATTTTTTGACGAAGCATTAACATTGGCTCCATGTTTTATCAGCATTTTTACGATGTTTACGTGCCCTTTTTTGGCAGCACAGTGCAATGCTGTTCGGTTAGATCTATCTAGCGTTTCAGTGTTGTAGCCACTTTTTAAGAGATGCTGCATAAGTTTGCAATTACCATCGACGGCGGCTTGATGTAGTGAGACACTGGGATTTTGCATTTTCAATGGATTTGTTTGATGTCGATCTTTCTTTAACAAAAGTTATTTTTAAACTGAATGTGAAGTGAGTAAAGTATTTATAGTTTATTATGAAAATTATAAGCGGGTACGGCAGGTAAAAAGGAAATGCCGTAAGGTTTGATGAGAGGTTCTAATATTAGTTAAACGGGGAAATAACACTCATGCGCACAGGTAGCTATGTCATAAAATTTAAAATACATTAAAAAAGGGTAGTAATCAATGAACAAAATTAGTTTCTAAAAATCAAGTAGAGCGCTTCTGATTTTCTGCTCAAAATTTATTATTTTATGAATAATGTGATTTTCGATGGATATGTATAGTTTCAAAAAGCACCTGAAAGGGGAAAAAAAAAATTGTTTTTTTTAATTTTTTAGATTGCTTTAATTTTACGAAAACCAAAGTTTTGTCATGGAAATAATTAATTTATTAAATATCAATAAATTGTTTTCTTAAAATCAAAAGAAGCAAATTAAAAATCATTTATTTGATGTTTCAAGAATATTAGTAAATAATGGTGTAACATATTTGTATGAAATACATCACTATTTACTGGTGTTCAGTAATTTGATTTATGCGCATTATTTGCTGAAAAACTCACTGGTCAAACTAATTTGACAGTTCACAAACGCAACTTCCCATGTACTCCTAGAGACAACTACTGACAATAAGGTTTGTATTTCACTCCGACTTTGACATGACACAGTAGTTTTGAGGCACCGAAGTATCTATAAACAAGCTACCTTAGGGTAATTAGCGAAATAAGATGCGAAAACCAATAATCTGCGATTACTGGTCTTGCTTCCGTTGATATAAATATGAAAATGGTTTATTGTATATATTTTATGAAATTTTTAGCTAGTCGCTTGGCCAAATGATATTTAAACAGAATTCGGCTGAATGGCATTCGGCTAAACGGTATTCGCCAAACGCAGCGTTGCCATATTGGTCGTTATAACGTCATGTTGACGACTCTTTGACGTTGGGAGAAAATAATCAAAAAATAACGTTTATAACCTTTATACGGAAAGTAGACTTTTTATGTGATAAAACAAATCATTCGGACAAATGGCTTATTCGGCTAAACGCCATTCGACAAACGCAGCGTTGCCATATTGGACGTTTTAACGTCATTTTTACGTCTCTTTGACGTTGAGACGTATTTCGATATACCTTTTTGTATATATATATATATATAGAAATTTACTGCATATCCGACACAAGCTTGTTTGCCAAACAATTGAAATACAATCGACAATTCAAAATAAGAGAAATGTGTAGGAGACAAGTTTTTATGTAAATTCTTTATAATTATCATGATGAACGCAGGATGTTTCGTTCACTTCATATATCGTATAATGTCATGCATTACACTTTTTCTGCATATTTTAGGCCAAATGAGACGATACCAATGATGACTCAACAATGTCGCTTTATGATATGTCCCATTTGGCAAGAGCCTGAAATAAAATTGGCGTAAATGGCAATTTTTTGTCGCATCTGACTGTGTCGCAAATAACTTGTCCGTATCTGTCTGTGTCGTAATTTATATTGTCGCATTTGTCTTTGACACAAAATGCACCTCACCTAATATATACATTAAAACATTCAAGACTCAATAGAATATTCTGTCAAGCTCGTTATACAATATGACTAAGCACCAACCGAATTAAAATTTCGAATTTACTTTTACAAAAGACTTAACTCGGCCTATTGAATACATTTACAGAACTGTCATAAATTAAGCTATATTCATTTTTATATTTTATTCATGTTTGCAATTTATCGTGGTTTGTATATTAATACAAAGATTTTGTGGTGAAAGAAAAAAAAACAGTGGATCATATCGACGTAACATTAGGAAATAGCGAAATTTGCTTTTACAACAAACCAAAATTCACTGATTGAATCGTGTCCTTCAAGAGTATTGCCAATTAAACCGGTTGCTGCACTCAACAATTCCGAATCAAGTGATGAAACATTTGATGATAATTCAGAAAAT